>APFE030651237.1:77400-140506 GCA_000404065.3 Pinus taeda
AGTTGTGACTATAGTTGTGCATGAGATTTTCACAATCAATGGATTGAGTATTGCCAATGAGGATTGCATGGTATATCCAAGGGAAATACGAATTTGGATCATCTATTCATCAGTATTCTCATGCAGCATTGCGTAGTCGAGGCAGGCAAGCAGCGGAGGAGATTTGAACCTGTGATTGATTCAGATTTGAGCTAGTTTGTGTGTAACAGGTGGAGATAGTACTGAGTACTTGTGAGGAGCATTGTACTATGTATTGTTACATGTTCTCAATCAATATAATATACAGATAGTTGGGGGTTTTCAGGTTTATGCTTTCCCCAGGTACATACTGTGTTGATATGTGTGATTGATGCTTCAATGTGCGCATGCGATTGTTTCTTAATACTACTAAATTGATGATCAACGTAGAGGAGGTTATGTATTATGCATGATTCCGCAAATAGTGTATAATCAGGATAATCTCTGTGAATGAGTGTCATATTATTCAAAGTTTCTACAGTATCAGAGCTGAGAACAGTATACTAGAGGAGATTTCAAAGTTTTGAGTTTTGGGTTACAAGTGAAATTCGAATTTGCAATACATACTTTAGGATCGGAAGATGGTGTTCTACGGATTGCGCCTAGAGTATGCCTTGGAAGGCAGCTCAAATTTTATAGCATGGAGGGATAAAATGGACATTGTGTTAGAGGATAATGGCTTGAAGGAATTCGTTGATCAAGAAATTCCTAAGCCAGGAACATCAGATGCACAAAATTTGGTTGAATGGAAAAAGTGTGTTGCAAAGGTGAGGCAGATAATCCTTAAGGGAGTTCGAGACCACATTTTCTCGAGTCTCCATGGCAAATAAACTCTGTATGCTATGTGGAAAACATTAATGGACTTGTATCAGAAAAGTAGTGACTAAAGGAAATTCGCACTGAAGGATAAACTTTGAAAAATCAAAATGGATAAATGCGAGACGATTGCAAAAAACTTCACCAAGTTCACTCAGTGTCGTGATGAACTTGGAAGTGTTGGAGTCATATTTTTTGAGGATGATATGGTGAGTCTTGCTCTTCTAGGACTCCCAAAGAGTTGGCATAGTTATCAGAACTTTGTCAAATGGTCGGGAGAAGCTGCCAGATTAGGAATGACTATGGTCATATTTGATGCAGGAGGAGATCAAAAGGAACACCAAGGATGGCTCTTCATCAAAGACTGATGATGAAGGGAATTGTGCCTTAGCAATTAAGGTGAAGAAGGGGAAAGGGAAAGATTCCCATTCCAAATTGGATTCTTATCATGGAGGTAAGAAGAAAGCATGATCAAAGTTAATTGCTTTCATTGTCATGAGCTGGGCCATTTTGCTACAAATTGTCCACTCAAGAAGTCCAGGAAGAAGTCCTCAGAAGGAGCGGTGGATGAAGCATTGGCCTCTCAATTCGAATTGGACTTTTCCCTCATTGCATGCATGGTGTTATCAATGATTGGAAGTGTATGGTACTTAGACAGTGGAGCTTCATTCCACATGTGTTAGGTCCCTATAATACTAGTGATTCCCCCATTACTAATGTCATTGTAGCCCTTATTATTATTATTGTGCCCCTATTGTCCCCATATTGTTATTATTGTGCCCCATAGAAGCCCACTATTGTTAGTTTTGTGCCCTTATATTATTATTGTTATGTTGGCTTCGATTATATTGTGACCCCTTAGACTCCTATATATAGAAATGAGGTTTTGCCATTTGTATCATCTAAGAATTATTCATTTGTGTAATGTAAATTAGGTTGACCCCTCGAAGAGGCTGATTTCTAAGTCGTTGATCTATCTTTTCTATCTTTTTGTGAGCTGGTTTCATAACATTTGGTATCAGAGCTTTGGATTCTAGGCTGCTCAAAAACAGGTCATCGTGGCATTTTCCTAGAACTTTGTTTTTGCGACATTTCAGATGCTAAAAAAAACCATTTTAACCAACATCTCGATGATCCTCGGGTTGGAATTTCAGATCTTGTCTCACTACATCTTCAGAGATATGATCCAAGGAAGTTAGGTTTTTTGAAGGCACCCGAATTACATCCCAAATAGGTGACAATGGTAAAATCGTCATAACTTTTTCTCTGAGTATCAGATTAAAATTTTGTAAGAAGTTACAGAAAAAGGATGGATTGTAGTTTTTTGCGTGTCATTTTTAGGTTAGAAGGTTGAAACAATGACACGTGGCACTTCATACACTTTTTCACTACTAAAAAAGTGTATAATCAGGTCATCGTGGGAGATTGGGCATAACACTTTATTGGAGAATCCATTTTCAATCAAACTGGTGATGTTGGAAAGAGGACTCATAGGATTACCATAGTTTGCAATTTCAGACATTGGAGTTCCGAAATTTCAAATATACATCAGATGCAATATCAAGCTCCTACAAAGTGAAAAAAGGTGTGTACTTTTTTTTAATTTTTGCATAAGTTTGGTTTGAAAAATTAGTTTGAAGGAATTCAATGGGCATAGTGAAGAATAATTATCATTAATTGATATCCCAAAGAAAGAATATGGAAACACCTAGTAAGCAACCTAAAATCTCTAGCATGAATCATGAACAAGAGGAAGAAATGCAACATGATATATCAAAATTATGAGACAAAGTGCAACACAATTCACTCTCACAAAAAGTAACGGAAACTAATATGGATTGTTTAAAGAAAGGCGTAGAAGCTAAGATGAATGACGTGGAAGCTAAGATGGATGGCGTGGAAGCTAAGATGGATGGTTTAAAGAAAGTCATGGAAGCTAAGATGGATGGTTTAGAAGAAAAACGTGAAGGCAACATGGAAGAATTGAAGACAAATTTGACAAATTTTTTACAAGAAATTCTTACTAATGGCAAAAGGGTAGGAAAGGAAACTCATGATGAGAACAAAATAAATGTTCATTGTGATTTCATATACTCTAACGTTGGATTGAAGACCCACCATGTTCCAAAGATCGATATGATGAAGTTTGATGGCAAGGATCATGTAACATGGATAATACAGATGGAGCAATATTTCGATCTCCATAATGTGAAAAACACACAAAAGGTACGCATTGCAACTTTATATTTGGAACCAAATGAGTTTGTATGGTATTGATGGCTTCTCTCTCGTAAAAAATTGTCTTTTGGGCAATTTTTACGAATGAAATGATAGCACATTATGAGATTACAAAAAGCAACACTTTTTTTAGCCAATTGATAAATCTAAAACAAAAGGGTTCAATGATGGAGCACATTGAGGACTTCCAAAAATTGAATATAAGGGTAAAATATATTCCAGAGGATCATAGGGTTAAATTAGTTCATACGGACTTTAAAGGATAACATCCAACATGAGGTTTTCCTTTGGGAACTTGATTCATTGGAGAAGACATTCAGGTTGGCAAGAAAAATGGAAAGAAAAATTATGGCAACAAGGAAGCCTACCACTCACAACTATAAAGATGGAAGTGTTGTTGTTACTAGCCTTTCACAACCTACAAGGTTGACACCACAAAACTTGGAAGAAAAATTAGCAAAAGGGATTATTTACAGTTGTGATTGCAAATACACTAAAGGTCATAAGAGTGATGAGAACAAATTATTTTACATAGATTGTGAAGAGGAGGAAGAAAAGGAACAAGAAATATCAAAAGAAGAGGATATACACCAGGAACAAACCCTAGAGAAAAAAGAAATGAATCTAACCATATCTTGTGATGCATTGGCGAGAATTATCACTCCTCAAACTATCAAGATGGAAGGAAATATCAAGAAGAAAAAAGTAATAGTGTTTATTGATTTGGGCAGTAGCCATAATTTATTCATTGTAAGATAGCCAAGGAATTAAATTGCTTCCTATATCCAGCACTAGAGTGTCAAGTGATGGTTGCAAGTGGAGGAACCATAACATGCTCTGGAGAGTGCCATAATATCAAGCTATCCATGGGAGAATATGTATTGAATAACCCAATGCTTTCCATTCCAATGGGTGATGTTGATGTTGTACTAGGAGTCCAATGGCTACAATCCTTGGGTACAATAGCTTTAATTTTTAAGAATTTTCATGAAATTTTCTTAAGAAGGAAGGAAGTTTAATTAAGGGTTCGCAGGGAAACCGGGAAAGATAATCAACTCTACAGAATGACAAAGCTTTTAAAAAGAAGAACAATGGGCATAATTGCATAATTATGTTCGCTAGAAGTTCCACATCGAAATCATCTATTTCTCCAGATCTCAAAAGTCTGAAAACATTCCAAGGTATTTGAGACTCTCAAAGGCCTCCCACCTATTCATGATCATGATCATGCTATTCATTTGATTCCAGGAACCGTTCCTCCAAACATCAGGCCTTATGGATATCCCTATGCCCAAAAGAGTGAAATTGAACATATGGTTGTAGAAATGCTAGAGGCTGGTATAATTCAAAATAGTCAAAGTTCTTTGTCTACTCTAGTAGTATTGGTTCACAAGAAGGATGGATTATGGCACATGTGTCCGGATTATAGGGAGATCAACAAGCTCACTATTAAAAATAAATTTCCCATTCTTGTCATTGATGAATTATTAGATGAATCGCATGGATATATTTACTTCACCAATTTGGATCTTCAGTCATGATATCATCAAATCAGAATGAAGACTGAAGACATTCCAAAAACAACATTTAGAACTCATGAGGGTCATTATGAATTTTTGGTCATGCCTTTTGGCCTTACAAATGCACCTTCTACGTTTCAAGGTTCGATGAATTCCATTTTCAAACCCTTCCTTAGAAAAATTGTGTTAGTATTCTTTTTTGATATACTAATCTACAGCAAGTCTTGGAAGGATCATGTTCAACATGTTGACATGGTGCTCAAACTATTGGAGGTGTTGGAGAGGTAAATCCCCTCTACTGATAGAGGCGATCCCTACTAGCCCAGAACGGGTCTAGCAACAATCAATCAATGCTACTCTGCAAGATCCTAGTTGCAATTACAAAGTGGGTAATGGACACCTACTTGGATTCCAGCGCTATGTTTGATGAAGAGATACAGCTCTCGCTCCTTCGCTCCAGCCGGTCACAATCCTCCACTATCCTCGTGGGCAGACACCTGCACAAGCAAAAAGAAGACAAACACAAGCGTAAAATCTAGTAAAAGCAACTATACATCAGTCAGAAAGGATGTAATTCACATTAACCATTCATAAGACAAATGAGAATGGAACCATAACAGTAGTCATCTATATTTTATTAATCAGAAATAGAGAAAGGTAACAACCAATGTTCTGACGCTGAGTCCTTCTCTAGAGGGTCCAGCCAGCATGTCTCATAAGCATTCACCCTTGAAGGTAGATCTCCCAAGGCAAACAACTCTCTCTCTCACACAAGGCAACAAGACTTCATAACCTTCCTTAAACTCTCTAGCAATCCACACACAACACACCAAATGCCTATTAAGAGCAGCACTAATGCACTATGAATTCCTCTATGTCAAAGTCTATATGTCAGAAACTAGCTGCTCATGGCAATGGTGGAGGCTTATATAGGAAAAGGAGTCTCCAAGAATAGTGAAAGGATGAGCTTGTCCCCAAGAAAGGTGGTCATTAGGCGAACATACATGCCATAGAAAGGAGGGCGACCTTTACAAAGCCAACAACCAGGTCTGGAGTCATCTGGAAGGCTAGCTGTTAGAACAAACTCGCCCAAACAGGATCAGTGCGGGTGCATAACTGGACTGGCGCGCTGGCATCGCATCTCAATAACAGAAGAGGTCTGGTCAGCGCGATCTAATACAAGCGGAGGGTGCGCTGGCTATGAAATTCGACCAGCGCGGAAAACACGTGTGCTTCCACGCTGGCAGCTCATCAGTTGCACTATCATCCGCCAGTCAGCGCGGTTATTTCAATAACAGTTGCGATGATCCAATAAACTTAGGCAAAGAGGGTTTTTTGGCCATTTCAGAGAGCATGAGCATGATGGATTTGATTTCATGACACAGTAGGGAGACTGACAGGGAGACAGTGACAATTTACTGTGTAACAGGAGGAGAAGCAATTATATGCAAAAATCTCCAAATTCTTCTTTGGAGTACAAGAGGTGGAATATCTGGGTCATATTGTATCTCATGAAGGTGCTAAGGTAGACCCTAGAAAAATTAAAACCATTAAGGAATGGAAAATCCCCGCATCCATAAAGCATTTGCGAGGATTTCTCGGGTTGACAGGGTATTATCACAAGTTTGTTAAGAATTGTGGGTGAATAGCAGCACCTCTAACAACATTATTGAAGAAAGATGCATTTCCATGGACTCCAGAAGCAACGAAGGCCTTTGAACATCTTAAAGAGGCAATGTGCCAAGCATCGGTCTTAGCTATGTCAGACTTCACAAAAACCTTTATTGTGGAATGTTATGCCTCGGGAAATGGAATTGGTGTTTTTCTAATGCAAGAAGAAAGACCCATTGTTTTCAAAAGTCATCCAATCAAAGGAAAGTATTTACACAAAGTTATTTATGAGAAGGAAATGTTGGCAATACTATATGCACTTAAGAAATGGAGACCCTACCTAATGGGAAGACACTTCAAGGTAAAAAAGAATCACGATGGTCTTAAATATTTTTTAGAACAAATATTATCTTCAGAAGAGAAACAAAAATGGGTCACAAAGATGTTGGTTTATGACTTTGAAATCATCTACAAAAAAGCGAAGAAAAATGTTGTGGCAGATGCACTCTCAAGAAAGGATGAGGATGTGGAAGCATTTCTTTGCGCCATTTATATTATCCAACCAGATTGGATAAATGAAGGAAGGGATGAATGGAGGAATGACGAAGAAGTGTGGGCACTCATTCAAAAGTTACAAAAATATCCTAGTACATCTAATACATTTAGCTGGAAAATGATTCGTTATGGTCTCTAATATCGCTTATACCTATGTAAGAATTCCCAACTCAAACAAAAGGTTCTTATGGAATTTTACACTTCTCCCTTAGGAGGACACTCAGGATTTCTAAAAACTTACCACGGGGTTAAGAAGGATTTTTTTTGGGATGGCCTTAAATCATATATTCAAAAGTTTGTGGCGGAATTTTTGGTTTTCCAACAAAATAAAGTTGAAACAATTAAGACCCTAGGTCTATTACAACCTTTATCCATTCCAAGCCAATGTTGGGAGGAGGTTTCAATGGATTTTATCACAGGTTTATCATGGTGGTAGTTGGCAGACTTACCAAGTATGCACAAGTTTGTGTATTATCTCATCCATTTAAAGCGAGTACAATTTCTACTGCATTTACGGAAACAATTCAAAATATACATGGAAACCCAAAGATTATTGTAAGCGACAGAGATCCCATTTTCACTGGAAATTTTTGGACAGAATTATTTTCTTGTCTTGGTACTCAGTTAGCTCATAGTCATCTTATCATCCTCAATCTGATGGGCAAACTGAGATAGTAAACAAATGTTTGGAAGGATATCTTCGTTGCTTTGTATCTGATAAACAGACACAATGGGTCAAATGGTTGCCTCTGGTTGAATGGTGGTATAACACTTCCTTCCATACTGCAGCAAAAATGACCCCATTTATGGCACTTTATGGATATCATCCACCATCCATCACATCATATTTAAGAGAAAATTCTAAGGTTCAAGCAGTGGAACATCACATCGAGCATCAACAACAAGTTCTCCATCTCTTAAAAGATAACCTCACGTTGGCGCAAAAGAGAATGAAACAATAGGCAAATCAACATCGTAGCGAAAGAAGTTTTGATGTAGATGACTGGGTATTCCTATGGCTACAACCATATAAACAAATGTCCCTCAAGAAAGCTAAGAAGGATAATAATTTTTCACCAAAGGATTATGGTTCATATAAGGTGTTGCAAAAGATTGGTACTATGGCATGCAAATTGGAGCTTCCAGTAGCTTCCCGAGTGCACCTAGTTTTCCATGTTTCATGTTTAAAGAAGGTTATAGGTGACAAGCTCCTGATTCAAACAATATGGCCAGAACTTGATGAGGAAGGAAAAATCATATTGGAATTGGAAGCAGTCATAGAAACAAGAACTCGAAAAATACGAAATCGATCAATTAAAGAGTATCTCATCAAGTGGAAGAACTTATCTGCTGAATATTCATCAAGTGGAAGAACTTATGAGAATTTTATACAGAAGCATCTAGCACTACTCAAGCGTTGAGGACAATGCCTTTCGAAAGGAGAGGGGCATGTTAGGTCCCCATAATACTAGTGAGTCCCCCATTACTATTTTCATTGTATCCGTTATTGTTATTATTGTGTCCCTATTGTTCCCATATTGTTATTAGTGTGCCCCATAGAAACCCACTATTGTTATTGTTGTGCCCTTATGTTATTAGTGTTATGTCGGCGTGATTATATTGTGACCCCTTAGACTCCTATATATAGAAGGGAGGTTTAGTCATTTGTAGCATCCAAGAATTGTTCATTTGTGTAATGTAAAGGAGATTTCCCCCTCGATCAGGCTGAATTCTAAGGTGTTGATCTATCTTTTCTATCTTTTTGTGAGCTGGTTTCCTAACAAAGTGTCCAATATAGGTCGAAAATATGGTTGAAGCATATTCACAATAAATATATGGGGAAATCCAAGGAAACATGGAATAATTAACTAAAAATCATTCTTACCCACAACCTTGGTGAAGGTGTAAGGATTATATTCAAATGGGTGGATATTATAATTGGTTCATAAGATGCTTTTTCTGCAAAGGCAACCATTCCTTATCTCCTACATAAAACTTGTGTGGAACCCGATCTTGATCATGGTGTTGATTATACTTAGCATTGCATTTCTAAAAAATATCATGAACTCCTTGTATGTGCTACATCCATTCAATAAATTTGGTTATTATATTAACCTCAATCCAAACATGGAACACTTCTTCATGTGTAGAATTAATTGGTATAGTTACATCATTGGAACCCTAAGCATAACTCAAAAGGGCTATGAATAATAGGGCTATAAAGGAATTTGCTTTAGCCATGCTTAACAAAAGGAAGGATCTAATGTCATGTGCATGGATGTTTGGATTTTGTACATTCTTATGATATACACAATTATTTCATTGAGTACCTATGTTTTTCCATTGGTTGGGTAGTTAAAAATAGTTAGTTTGGTCATCTTGGTGTTCATAATTGACCACAATCTAGAACGAAAGATATTAAGGAACCTATTATCTCCATTTGAAATAATGCGCAGTGAGAGCCTGGACCAAATATGCTTGAAGAAAATATTTAGAAATCCCTTTGTTGTGATACTCTTCGTGTAGGGTGTCTAAAGGGTCATCTTGGAGAAATGGTGATTCATGACAAACACATAGTTTTTATGAACCAAAAACCTTTAAAATTGATCTAGGTGGATCTTCAAACACAATGGCATAGAAATGCTCGAAAATCAAAGTGTTCAGAATGATGTTGACCCAAGACTAGAGCGTTGGATTGGAACAGATCAACCGTCCAAATCTAATCGGTTTATCGGTGATAGGCAATCCTCCGATATATAAGGCCATTAAAATCAGTGATATGTGATTGCGATCAACGTGGACCCAATAGTCAAATAAAGCCTGATTTGATAAAATTTGAAGTTCGGTTTGTCGGATTTTTCAATGTTTTTTTGTGTATTTTGGGTTTTCGTGTGTATTTTTCCGTTTTAATAGAAAAAAGGCATTTATGTGGTTTTGTTGTGCTGACTGAGCCTTCTGTTCAATGGCTTCTATTCCTAAACAAAACAGACCCTGATTTTTATGTGGCCTTGTCCCAAAACATGTTATAAAACACGATGGATGCAGAGATCCGAGGTGGGGGGAGAGAGTTTGCGTGCCAGAGAATGCTCGAGAGCCTGAGAGACTGTGCTAGAGTGTGCTAGAGAGGCTGAGTGCTAGAGACCTCAATGAGAAAGCTACGCCCGATGGAGAGCTGTAGAACAAGAGGGTCAGACTAGATAGTGCCCACGAGCTACTTAGAGAAGCATGAAAACAGAGTGCTTGAAAGTGAGAGCGCCGAGAGCCACAGAGAGCCATAGAGTTTGATTGAGGCAACAAGAGAAGGTGAGCTAAAGAACCAGAATGTCAGGTAGAGCTGCAGAGCAACAGTGGCATAGCCAGAGTGCTATAGAACCGGATAGCCCGAGAGCTACATTACAGAGAAGGCCAAAACAATCTTCTTTTTGAGTGATGCTACGAGATCAATGTTTCAACAAGCTTCAGCTTATTGACAGCTATTTCAGATGCACCCGCTTCTTCATATGCCCATTCGTAGTGAGGTCAAAGTCTAGATTGGTAGCGGGTTGTGCCTGCACATCGATAATGTGAACAATGTATTCACCATGGATTATTTTATGAACATCCACTTTTTCAGATGGCCCGTGGTGTGAGGTATATGATTATTTTTCATTACATTATGTTGCATGGATCCTTGATTGATATTGAGGTAGGATGTTATTTATTATATGTTGTCATGATTCCTTGCTCGATTTGATGCTGAATATTTTATATGATGTACTTGCTACCATAAATCATCATGTTATGTTTTGAGATCCCTTGTTGTATGTTGCTGGGATACTCTTGTTTATTACATTTCGTCATGCAGGTGTTTTGTTTTGACATCCCTCTTGTGCCATGTTGGCGGGATGCTCACCATGCATATTTTTGTGTCATACTGATAGGAGTCTTTTGATTGAGAGTTCTAGTTGTGGAATATCTCTTAGAGCCACTCCTACATAATATCGCGACATCATCTCTTGTGTACATCACCTTTATTGACAAGTGGCCTACACCATCTTGACACTAGGGCCCATAGGCGTAGTCCCTCCTGGACGAACTTTGTTATCAATGCTTATGTCTTCATGTGTTGATGATTGTTATGTTCCTCTTCTTTTCCGCATGCAGATGAATTCATTAATGTTCTTTTAAAATGCAATTTTAACACATCACGAAACTAAAAGGTCTTGGAAGGGTACTTCTTCACACCTGGACCTAGATCAAGTCGTATCAGAGTGGTCTTTGCGTTGATGTGAATTGCAGTGTGAACAATGACAGAGGATGAAAGAGCGATGTACGAGACCATGGTCAACATTTCCACGAAAATGGAAATCGTGTATGAAACTCTACAGAAAGAGACAGAGGAAAAGGAGCGGTTGCAACTTCAATTGCAAGCCACAAAAGAGGCCATGGAAGAACTTAAGCAAAACAAACATAATTTTCAAATAAAGAATGATGAATTGAAGATGCGCTTACATGAAGAGAAAGAGGAAAGACAAATTTTGCTACGATAGTTGCAAGCAAAGGAGGAGGCCTTGTAAAAGCTGCAGCGAGACCCATGTGAGGTAAAAATTAGTTCTCCATCTTCATGTATGTTTCTTGATGATGATTTTGCTATGTTTGAAAATCATACCACAGGAATTAGCTCCAAACTATTCAAGAGAATGGGGTATGAAGGAAAATATTTGGGTGTTAATGGCCAAGGCATTGTCAATCCCATCAAAGTAGAGGAATTACCCTGTCAGGCAGGACTTGGGTATGTCAGGAAAGAAGTTGGGGAATGCGCTGAGATAGTTAGCGAACCACCAATGATAGATGATGAGCAGCCCTCATAAGTTCTTTCCAAATTGAAAGAAAAGGTAAAAGACATTGATTTCCTTTTAGTTTCATCTTCTCATAATATGATGTCTGTTGGAGATCCCAATTATAGGGACAAACATGAGGCTCCTTACAAGGATGAGGCACAAGGAGAAAGAAGAACTTGGTGGTAATAACCAAGGCATAACTCAACCTTTGTAGGTTGTGCACAGACATCAATTTGCAGGCTCGCAATACACTAAAGGAGAGTGCTCGAAGGTGTCAGAGTCGTCTGAGACATCGATGAAATCGTTGAGGAAAGAGAATGATGGGAACACATCCCCATCATCCCATGGCAGTCCCCATTGCAAGGAGAGAGCTAAGGAAAGCTCTCATCGCCATACTGACATCAAAGACAACAAAGGAAGGTATAACCATTTTTGATCTTCAAATGTTCATTTTGATCATGATCATGTTGTTAATGCACGAAGGTCAAGGCATCGAAAAGCGTGTACCTTCTGTGGTTTACCTAACCATACCTTTTTTAAGTGTTGGAAAAGAATGGCAGCACTCAAGAGGTGTGAAAGACCCTATCAACAGCATGAAAAGAAACAGGTTAAGTAGATATGGAGGAAGAAAGCCTACTGCAGTCATTGCAACAAAAATGGCCATCAAAGAGCCACTTGTTGGAGGCTCCATCTAGAGTAGCGCCTTAAAGACAAAGCGTTGGTGCATGAACTAGGAAAAGCAATTGTTCAACAAGTAAAACCACCTCAAGAAGGTGACCCATTAACCATGATAAGTGAAAAGTGCTTTCTAGACATGTTGTCGTTTCATGGTCATTCTTTTGTAAATCAGTTCTTGTATTTTAAAATGTAAAAGTGATGATGTGTTTTCCATCACTTGTTCAGCAACAATGATGTCTAGTCATGTTTTGAGTCGTATTTTACACACTAAAAGTCATGTTATGTTTCCATCACTTGTCGAAACAATAGTGTTTGGCCTTATGTATGTAAATCATGTGTTGCAGTGATGATGTGTTTTCCATGATTCACTTTTTGAAGCAACAATGATATGTTGGCCTTGTTGTCATAGCTGGGGTATTACATCCATCTTGTTGTAGTATTGTCCACCGAGTATGTGTTATAAACTCGTGGCAAGTGTGGGACGTTTGGGTCTTTAGTTGGTCATGTCATTTAAGCATGTAATTTGCAAAACAATGTACTACAAGTTGTAGAAGTAGCAGGTGTCAGCTCGTCGCTTAAGGCTCTGAAGAACAAAGGTGAAGGAGATGGAAGCAAGACCTTTTTAGGACACTTGTTATGCAGGCAGGGTACAGAGAGAGTTGCAGATTATTTTTTTAATGATTTTGGAGGACCAAAATCTCCTCAGTGGGGAGGATTAATCTAGGTAGATCTTCAGACATAATGGCATAGAAACGATTGAAAATCAAAGTGTTCAGAATGATGTTGACCTAGGGCCAGATCGTAGATCTCGTTGTCCTGATCGTGGAGGTACAAACAACACTTCAATCTGAGTCTGGATGCTGAGGCTATCATGAAAAGAGTTCGCCTTTGTTCCTTTGAAAATGAGGCATTTTCCTCTAAAAGTGGATTTAAAGCCTTATAAGGCAAATCATATTGGAAGGAGTCCAAAGGGCAGACTTAAGGCCAGGCCTTTAGAACCCTGATCGAAAATCTCTAATATATCGGGTTAGAGGAAGAAATGCATGCAGATCGGGACCTTAGAACTAGTGATTTGCGATTGCCGGTGTCGGCTCGTCGCTTAAAGCTTCGAAGAACAAAGGTGAAGGAGATGGAAGCAAGAGCTTTTCAAGACACTTGTGATGGAGGCAGGGTACAAAGAAAGTTACAAATTATTTTTTTTATGCTTTTGGAGGACCAAATGCTCCTCAGTGGGGAGGATTGATCTAGGTAGATCTTCAGATATAATGGCATAGAAATGCTCAAAAATAAAAGTGTTCAAAATGATGTTGACCCAAGACCAGATCGTAGATCTCATTGTCCTGATCGTGGAGGTGCGAACAACACTTCAATTTGAGGCTAGATGCTGAAGTTATCACGAAAAGAGTTCGCCTTTGTTCCTTTGAAAATGAGGCATTTTCCTCTAAAAGTGGATTTAAAGTCTTATATAAGGCAAATCAAATTGGAAGGAGTCCAAAGCGTAGACTTAAGGCTGGGCCTTTAAAACCCCGATCGGCAATATCTAATATATCGTGTTAGAGGAAGACAGGCATGCGGTTTGGGTCCTTAGAACCAGTGATTTGCGATTTGAAATTACCGATATCGACGATCAGAACGATCGGTCGGTCGGCGATCGACGTCGGTGGATGCCAAAGGAAGAACCCCAGGCCATAGTAATAGCAATATGCTATGCAATCTTAGCCATTGGATCAGAAACTGATTGATGGTCACGATTAAATTGGAGATCGAGAGATCGGTG
Source organism: Pinus taeda (assembly GCA_000404065.3). NCBI lineage: Eukaryota > Viridiplantae > Streptophyta > Pinopsida > Pinales > Pinaceae > Pinus > Pinus taeda. The sequence continues at coordinate 91,434 of APFE030651237.1, forward strand.
ATCCCAATACCAAGGGGTGATGCAATAGTGACAACGATGCAATTTGGAGCATCCAATTGGAACATATTAATGGTCCAGATCTAATCAGCTTATCGGCGGATCGAAGATCCCCCAATATATAGGGCTAGTAACATCGACGATATGCGATTGCGATCAACATGGACCCGATAGTCAAATAAAGCCCGATTTGATAAAATTTGAAGTCTGGTTTATCAGATTTTTCAACGTTTTCTGTGTATTTTGGGTTTCCGCAGGTATTTGTCTATTTGAATTAAAAAGGGCATTTCTGTGGTTTTGTTGCAATGGCTGAACCTTCTGTTCAAACAACTTCTATTCCTAAATAAAATATACCTCGATTTTTATGCGGTCTCATCCCAAAACGTGTTATAAGACACGATGGATGCAGAGAGCCAAGGTTGGGGGAGAGAGCCTGCATGCCAGAGAATGCTCGAGAGCCCGAGAGCCTGTGGTAGAGTGTGCTAGAGAGCTTGAGTGCCAGAGACCTCAATGAGGAGGCTGTGCTCGATGGAGAGTCGTAGAATGAGAGGATCAGACTAGACAGTGCCTGCGAGCTACTCAGAGAAGCATGAAAATAGAGTGCTTGAAAGCGAGAGCACTGAGAGCCGCAAAGAACCATAGACTTTGATAGAGACAGCAAGAGAAGGTGAGCCAAAGAACCAGAAGGTAGGGTAGAGGCGTAGAGCGGCAGTGGCATAGCCAGAGCGCTACAGAATTAGATAGCCTGAGAGCTACATTGCAGAAAAGTCCAGAACAATCATCTTTTTGAGCAATGCTACGAGATCAATGTTTGAGCAAGATTTAGCTTATTGATAGTTGTTACAGATGCCCACGCTTCTTCATATGGCAATTTGTAGTGCGGTCGGAGTCCAGATTGGTAGCGGTCTGTGCTTGTGCATCGATAATGTGAACAATGTATTCACCGTGGATTGTTTTATGAACATCTAGTTCTTCATCCACTTCTTCAAATGGCCCTTGGTGTGAGGTATATGATTATTGTTCATTACATTATGCTGTACGGGTCCTTGATTGATATTGAGGCATGATCTTATTTATTATATGTTGTCAGGATTCCTTGCTCGATTTGGTGTGGAATCTTTTATATGATGTACTTGTTGCCATAACCCATCATGTTATGTTTTGAGATCCCTTGTTTTATGTTACTAGGATACTCTTGTTTATTACATGTCATCACGCATGTGTTTTGTTTTGACATCTCTCTTGTGTCATGTTGGTGGGATGCTCACCATGCATGTTTTTGTGTCATACTGATAGGAGTATTTTGATTGAGAGTTCTAGTTGTGGAATATCTCTTAGAGCCACTCCTGCATGAGGGCATTTTTCATTGTATGATCAAAACATCATCTCTTGTGTACATCACCTTTATTGACAACACTTAATGCAGTGGCATACACCATCTTTACACTGGGGCCCAGAGACGTAGTCCCTCCTAGACGAACTCTGTTATCAATGCTTATGTCTTCATGTGTTGATGATTGTTATGTTCCTCTTATTTCCACATGCAGATGAATTCATTAATGTTCTTTAAAAATGAAATTTTAACACATCACGAAAGTAAAAGGTCTTGGAAGGGTCCTTCTTCACACACGGACCTGGATACAAAATGATCAAAAGTCAATGAATATAATCCAAAATCAAGAAAAAGATTCTTTTGATGATGAACCCAATGCCAATACTATAGAAATTTCTCTATAGATAAGCTAGCTCTGATACCATGTAGAAATTCTTCAAATTCTCTACAAATCTCACTTTGAGACCATATAGAAAATTTGATTGTAGATTAACCCGATAATGCAATATAACCAAAGCAAAATACTATAATATACTTCTACTATCAATTTGCAGTAGCTTAAAGATTGAGTTGAATCAGAGCTAAACAATATAACCAGAAGAAGAAGAATCAATGCACATGAAACACATAAAATACTCAAGGGAAAGCCTCAACTAAAAACCCCACTATCTGTATTGTCATACATGGTGGAAATACATCATAATTATACAAAGCCTTAGCTCTCATAGCTAGCCATCTCTCAGTACAATCCTCCTTGATGCTCACAGGAAAACATGGTTTCACACAATCCTTCTCCTCTGCCCTCCAAGCTCCTATTTCCTTGCGCAATTTTTCCTGGGTGATCCTCCTATTACCAAGTGGAAAAATATCAACCAAGTGGAACACTGATCTCTCACACTGATCTCAGACCCTGTCAGAACCATGCAATCCTCAAGTAACCTTACCTTGATTGCATGCATGAGTTTCCTTTATAGGAGAAAACATGCAACTGATAGTACACTGTACTTGTCATTTAGCTCAACTGGGTCTTTCTCAGAACAAACATGCATGAGTTTCTGATGAGGGAATTTGTTATCACTTAAAAAATATGATATATGTAACTTCTCATCCTAGCCCGATGCCAAAGGTCAGTGTTAGTCTAAGTTGTTCTCATTTTCCTTTTCCCTTAAAGTCTGAAGTTTTAAAAGGTCATGAGTCAAGTATATTCTTATCTACCATTGGTCCCCCTTCATTCACCATTGTTTCATATCCATGTGTCATTTTGTTATCCACCACCAAGCCTTTTGGTAATTGCGTAGCGCATGCATTCTTTTAAAGTGTTTTCGCAACGCATTTACTTTGTTTAGCAGTTTCGCAGCGCATAACCTTATTAGGTGATTTCGCAGTGCATCATTCAAATTTCAAACTAACCGCGCTGCGAAATCAGGGATTTGTGCATTTCGCAGCGAATCTTTCCCAAATGTCAAATCCGTTAGGTAAATTAGAGGCTGCGTCATCTTGTGTCAATTCATGCACTCCACTTATCACGTTCCACCACCCATCGCCATTATCAGCACCATTAGATTTGTTGATACGCACGAATTACCATTTCCAAGAAAGGCCACCTTGCACAAGTCTTAATGATGATTGTAAGCCTTGCATGAATAACAAATCTTCAAGATTGCAATTTGAAAGATTATAAACGGAAAGATTTCAATTTTAAATACAAGTGTAATCAAGCGAGGCAGCAAATCAAGTGAGGCAGCAAATTCAAGCGAGGCAGAATTTCAAAAGAAGCTGAGTTGACAGTTCAAACAGAGCTAGTATTCCTTCTTTGCAAGTCTTTAAGATTTCATGGAGAGATCAATAGAGAAAAAAGAACACAGATCAGGCAAATGTTTGAGGAATGAGCCTGAAGGCTTGGATATAGCACTGAAGAATAAAGAGGTGGAGAAGGCGTTTAAAAAGGTCAGGTGTTGGAATTTTTGCAGGAAGTTACAAGGAGGGCATGCATAGGTAACCAAAGAATTTGCGCTTAATTTCACAGGTTTAAATTCAAAGGTAGCTATGATGGAATTGTAGGTCTCACCAGAGATGATATCCACTATAACAGAGATTCCACGAGGACAAGAGAACTGGTTTAAAAATTTCAAATTTTACATGAATCGATGCAAGAAGTTTTTAAAGAAGGAGTTTGTAAATTCAGATTTAAGTAAGTCAGTGCCTAGGAGCTATGTCAAAGAGTCTTATGCACATTTACTCACCTGTATACAAATATACCTGACTTGTGAAGGAAGGTATAACAAGGTGTATTCGTACCATTTCAAGCTCCTTTTGCATTTTATAGGGAAGGTTTCCATTGATCTACCTTTTTATCTATTCCGTAGTTTGAGTAAGATGTGTGACAAAGTACAATTGAGGAAGGAAGCTTGTGAAACTTCTCTGTTTCATCATGGCTTGATTAATCTACTTGTCTTACATGAGCTTCAAAAGGTAGGCAAAGATTGGAATTCATTTATTTTTATGGCTGGTTTCAAAACTCAGACGGGCCTCAGTCCTCTACCTGCAAGAGATCTTACAATAGCGGATCTTCAAACAAAAACAAGAGCTAAGAGATTTCCAAAATTAAAGGCAAGGAAACAAGTGAGAGAGTCAGTACAACCACTGATCATTCAAGATACACCTCAACAATCAACTAAGGAAAAATCTCAAGTTAAAAAGATTGCACCTAAAGCAAGCACAACTAAAGTAGTCTCAAGGAGAAGAACAAGAAGTCAGATGGCTGAAGAAAAAGGTAAGGTAGTAGCTGTTGAAGAAAGTCTAGTTTCAAAGTGAAATCTAAATGATTTATTGTAGGATATTGACTTTGAGGAGTCCCCACTAGTTCAAGATGAATTGATGCAGTCAGAAAAAGAGAATACAAAGAAAACCAAAGCCTCAAAGAAGCCTAAATTTGATGAGCAAGTTGAACAATTTTTTTTCAAACCTAGGAGACCCATAACAAGGAGACTTCAGCAAGTACAGGAGGTACCATCAAGAACAGAGGAAACAGGGGAAGAGATACAATGCCATCAAAGAAATAACAAAGGCAAAACAACCGCCACATATAAAGAAGACAGTATAGCAGACTTGACAAGAAGATTGGAATAAGCTAACCTTGAGCTTTCCTTAGAAGAGAGAGCAACTTCAGAGGTGGTTGACTGTGATACTCAATTTCATACTTGGACAGTACCGGCAATCAAAGAAGCAAAATTCATCAGGATGATTAATATGCAATTAAGAGCTGGGAACACGATTATGAAGAAACAAATCGAAGATTTAAAGGCACAGTTAAGACAACTAAAGGAACCTTCTAAATGAAATCACATTTCAAGTAAGGTTATGTTTTGAATTTTGATGATTTATGCTTAGTATCATCTTCTCAAAGAGTTCTACATGTCCATTCAGTTTTGGAAAGTCTTGGAATAGTTGAAAGGATATTTTGATAACAAAGTGCTCAATTAATAAAGTTTTGGGTTGAAAACTATGTTTTTTTAAACAACTCAGCAGTTTCGCAGCGCACTACGAAACTGCTGAAGGTGATGATTAAAGCTCAGCAGTTTCGTAGCGCTCTACGAAAATGCTGAAGCTAAAGGTTCCAATACAAATCAACCAGTTTTGAAACAGAACCGGGAAAATTTTGAAGAAAAAATATATGCAAGGAAACATCCAAAGCTGCAGCAATCAATCAGGTTAAGACAGATGGAGAAATATGGATTTGGATCCAAATTTGAATTTTGTCATAAAGTGAGCATTTTAAGCATGGTTCAGATATGTTAAGACAACCTAAATGCGATTTTGTTTAAAAAGCAGTGGACATCACATCAATGGACATGGCCATCTGTCACGTTTTGGAAAGCAAAGATGAAAAACCTTCTTCTGTGGATTCGAAAACCATAAAGACCGATGAGCAGGGGTTGTTTCCTATATTTCAGCACAATGGGAAAGATGTGGCATAAAAGACAAGCATGGAGTCTTAAAACTCCACCACATCCAAACTAACAGGGAACCAGATGTCAAGGAACGGGAATCATTGTAACCAACACTATTATTAGCATGGCATGGTGTTAGAATCCTACTAGATTTAGATCTCTGAAAAGTCTAGTTAAAGTTTGTTACATTAAATAAGCAGTTAGAAGTGGATTAGGTGTCATTAAAAGTAGATCTCGAGTTTCCCTCATGCTTGAGGAGAAATATCAATTAGATAGGAGAAGAACTCTATATATAGCTGGAGCAGCAATGTAAAAAGGGTTGGAAATTTTATGAAAAAACGCTGATATTTGGCTTATGTAATACTCTGTTTTGATAATAGATGTTTGGCTTTACTTCTCAGGATTCATGAGCGATTTTATGTTCAGAATGTGTGATGTTTTCCTTTTCCTAATTCTTGCAGTGGTATGAATGTGTAATCACTTAGAATTCACTTGAGGTGCTCTAACTTCCTATATGCATTCATAGACTGTGTGGTCCTATCTGAGTTGTTATGTTCTGAATATTTTAAATGTTGAATGCCCTGACTTCTATGTAAGGTTGAATTCATTGTCATATTGAGATGTTGTTGACTCCATAAGCCCAATGGATAGTTGCTAAATGTGTTTCCACCATTCATATTTTTACAGTTGTTTCACAAGTGTTAGCCATCTTAACTATAATCAAAATCATTCACCATTTTTTGAGAGAGCCCTCTCAGGTTGAGGAGGCTAAGCCTCAGCCTAAAGTAGGTTTGAAATAGTTACTTAAGGTCTTCCTAGTCAACAGCCTTCCAGGGTCTGATTTTGAGATAACAGAATCTTCAGTTATCTGGAGTACACTAGTTGAGTGCATGCATGCATCAATTGACTGATAACTCACAATTAATTCCTCAAACAATTTGGAACTAATTTAATTGGAATTAACTCAGTAAACTGAGCTAACTAATTGCAACTCAAATATAACTCAATCTTATCTCCTTAATTAAGGGATAATCTCCTTAATTTAAGGGATAACTGTTGCATGACTTCAGAAAGACTTCTAACTTGAATTTCTCCAACTAATTAATCCACAATGAATTGATTAATTATTTTCAAGTAGCTGGTGAGACTAAATTCAAATTTTAATTCACAATTTTAATTCAAGGACAAATTAAAATTGGAATATTCTGGATTCTATTTTGTTATCACCTAGATTGACCCCAGGCTGAAGGGATGCAATTCTAGGGTAACCACAAACCAAGCTTAGCCTCGCAGCTAGCCCTACAAGGCTGGGAGAGGGCTCTCTCCTTATGGATCTCAGTCAAAATGACTGGATTAGGAATAAGATTTTATGCTAGGTATAGTAGCTCAAGGGTTTTGATTGAATTGGTTGGTGTTTTTGCCAGATCACGAGGAGCTGGGCAATTTGGGTCTGGGAAACTAAGTCAAAATTGTAGGGGATTCTATGGGGAAAGGTAGGTATGATCTTCAACACCTTAAAGCTTGATGGGGTGAAAGGCTAGACTGGTGAGGAGCTAAGAAGGGCCTAAGCAAGTCAAGAATCCTTCCTAAACAGATGAAAACATGAAATATTGGTGTTTTCCTAAGGCAAAGCATTAAACCTAATGTATTCCACCTTTCTGACTTGAAAACAACCAATCAGAAGAAATTATATGAAAGAGGCATATATAAATAACATGAGAACATATTAACAGAAGAAGAAACACATGTTGAAGGCCATACCACAAGAATCCCATAAAAATAGCTGCAACTTTATTAGTTTCTTGCCAAAACTGCTACAAAAAAGATAAATGTTTAGTCCATGAGCATCCAGCTGAATCCAACCCTTGAAAATGAGAAAGAAAATACATGATATAGACATTGCAATCCCTCATCCTAACCATCAAGGGTCGAAACCATGAGAAGAGGAGTTGTTTCAACCATTTCCAAACAAGGACCAGGAATATAGGCAGTTAAATAACTTGCCTATAAAAGAAGGGAAACTGATTCATTTGCTTCAAAACCACCTCTAACTAATGAATCTACATTATAACACTATTTTACCATTAAATTTACATGCCATGTCATCAATTACATCAGTGAAGTCATCCACGAGGAGAGAGAAATCAAATTCATAGTCAAAACAGGCGAATTTTGGTTTCCTAAGCAAAATGGTCCTAAGCACAGCGCCACTGGTCCTAAGTGCAGTGCCACTTTCCACCTGATTTTGGAGGCCTTCCCCTTAGCCAAATTGAGAAAATAATAGCTCATTTGAAAGGTATTTAAGTCTAGTTTCTGGGAAACCTAGAATGTTTGAATTTGGATGTCATTTCCCCCCTCAAACTTGAATCTCCCAAGACTGCTTCTGTGTTTCCAAAAAGAGGCAGAGAGGTCATTTTTTGGCAGTTTTTGGACCTTTTGGTGGGCCAGATTTTCTCTAAAGCTTCTAAAAATTTACAAGGTGCATGTCCTCATCATTCTGAATCCAAAAATTCCAACCTTTTCTCCATATGATGCCCCAGGAAAAAGCGCAACGCCAGTGGCGTTGCGCTTCTAGGCAAATTTTATGTGTTAAGAATTTCAAAATTTCAAAAATGCAAAAAATCCTCAAAATTTGCCCTAATTTGGCATGGAACACCACCATCAACTACTTTGATGGGCTAGGGAGGCTTCAACCAACATATTCAATCTATTTTTCTCCTTTTCGCCTTCCAAAGCTCTCCTTAGCCTAGCCTTTAACTTTCTAATCCTCATGTTACAAATTTTGTTGTGGGTCATGTAATGATATGCCATGTGTCGAAGTATTTTCTTATCCCTGTTGGCTTTCTCAATAAGTTCTTCAAGATGTATGTTGACCCTCTCAAGCCAAGTTTCCCTATCATTTTCAATCTCCTTCTCAATAGGAGTCAATGTGACATGAGCCTCTTTGGCCATTTCCCTGTTTGCTTTGATCATTTCCAGCTCCATGAGGACTTGTTTGTCACTCAACTATTTGTTTTCCTGTTCCAAGTATTTGATGATGAACTTGGCTCTCTCTAAGTTGTCTGCCAAAGCTTGTATTTGAGCCTCCGTTTCTTGAATGATGATGTATTTGATGGTTTTTTCGTCTTGAGCCTCCAAGTCAATGATATCAATTCCATGATGAGTATAATGCTGCTGTGGCTCCTCATGCTCAATCAAGTCAAAATCACTTTCCTCTTCATCACCAAGATCTTCCTCCTGCAATTTTTCCTTGCCTTTTCTCAATAGCTCAACCTGTACCTGTTTTGTCGATGTAGAAGGAAAATCCCCTTCCACACCTTGTGGAGATGACACTTGCCTGTGGACTGATGAAGAAGGCAGGTTACTTCCACATCCCGTGGAGCAAACACTTGCCTAGCAGCTGTAAAAAGTCTCCTTGTGCCTCTCTGATATGTCAAGTACACTGGCATCTCAATAGTTTTGGTTTCCTTGACATCTTTCCTTTTTTCCCCATGGCTAGAAGTCCCACCTTCTTATTGATGCACTGGTGAAGGGATATGTGGACCTTTTAACATTTCATGAGCAATGAAATTCTCCCAAGGAATGTTAAGAAGATTGAGATGATGAAGAACAATGATTTTGATCAAGGAGTAATGATAGATGCTATTCAACTGCTGAGGGTATGGCTTCTTCTGCACAAGGTAAGCTATTTTGTCAATATTTCTAAAAAAGAAGTATGGGATATTCATCATCTTTACCTTGGTGAAGTGCATAAGGAGTATGATATGGTAAGCATACAACCGGGAGAATCTGCCTTCACAAGTGAAATATTTGATGATAATCCTCATCAAAGGAACATACCTGCTCTCCAAAAATTTAAAGGGGAAAAGCCTCTTCACTTGTTTCCTGTACTAAGGCTTGATGTAGGGCTCATAGTAATGATCATCTAGATCTGGACCCTTATACCGTTTCTCACCAACATTAGGGATTCTAGTGGCCTCTGAAATGACAACTAGTGATATTGTGAAGGTTACTCCGGTAAGTGTCACCTCATGGTTATGTAAATGAGCCACAAAAAATGCAACAAGAGAATGCAAGTGAGCAAGCTTGTAATTCTCTTAAACTGGTGGGTCCTTCTCTTATGATTTTTCCTCCCTTTTGAGGCTTTCTTTACCTATGTTTCTCTACAGAACTGTCACTCGCTGTCTCCTCCTCATACTCAAAATCACTACCTCTGTCCATGATTTCATTGACTCTCTTAGTTTGCACAGTTTTGACAATGTATGGGATGGGTGGTATGTGTAATGGCTTGGAGGAATGGATGTAAGTGAAGCTATGGGAAAAACATGAGAGGGAGAGGGTTTGGGGAGTAATAAATGGGTGGAAGAAGGTGATAATAGTGGTGGGGATAAGGGTTTAGTTTATGAGGTGAGTGGTAGGGAGAATCAAAGAACTAGGGTTTATAGTGGAGATTAGGATTTTATATTTGAGAGAGAAAAACCAAGAAATTCTTGACATATGCAAACTAAATAACAAGAGGAACAATGATACTTACTTGCCAAATGTTAAATAGGAGGAAATTTGGCATAAATCAGAAGCTGGGAGCGTTTTTTGGCTTGGTTGGCCTAAGCGCTGTGCCACCACCTAGGAGCGCAACGCCGACCTGTAAGCGTAATGCATGTTGTACTTTAAACTGTGCAGAACGTCTAGGATCACAGTACCAGGTTATAAGTGCAGCGCCACTTCCCAGGAGCGCAACCCTGGGCCAAAAATTCTAGAAGCGCAGCGCCTTTCTCTCTAAGCGCAACGCCACCCCTGTTTTGCTCAAGAACACTTAGAAAATCGATTTTTCTTCTCTCCTTGGCTCTTTTGATTTGCAAAATGACACAATGGCATAAAAATAGAGGAGAATGAGTTTATATATGAACTTCCTTTTAATTTTTTCTTTTGAAATGCCCATTTTTGTAATGTCTCTTTGTCTTTGTTTTTCAGGTTCATTTTCTTTTGCTCTTGTAGGTGGATTGATGCTATAGATGACTTGATTTTTGCAGCAGTAGGTGCTTGGAAACATCACAAGATGCTTAGGAGTAGCAGGGAACAAATATTACATATGAAAAGATAAAATTACATCATAAATGAAGATAAAAACAAAAATACTCTGTTTTCACCTCAAAACAAGTTTTGAGGTGAGAACTACATTAGGCTTTCAAAATGATAAATGATGGCTTTACCAATCATTATTGGCCTCCTCATGTCCTTGCTGATCATTATTGTCATGTAATTATTGGATTTGACCATGATGGGACCCTAAAACCTAATGAGACCAAACCCTAAGATCTAATGAAATGAATTGCAAAGTGAACATGAGCCTCAGAAATAGTAGTGCTTTAGGAGCCTACCATTAATTGGCCCTCCTGGACAATCCTGACCATCCATCTCCTTGAGCAAAAAGGCATTTTTTCCTTTGTATGCTACAATCTTATAGGGTCCTTTCCACAAGTTTTCAAACTTACCGTTCTTTCCTTTGTCCTCATCCCAAGAATCCCATTACAACACTACATCCTCTAGCTAAAATTTGTTTGCTTTAGTTTTCCGATCATAGATCTTCTTGATCTTTTCCTATAATCTGAAAGTGTTTTGGAAAAATTCATCCCCTGTTTGCTACGAATGAATCATCTGATTGATTCTTCATTGAAAGTCATCTTCTTCCCTGCCATCCTCCTATAACACTTTCATAACTGGAATTGCAAGAGATGTTGGAAAAACTATGTCAATGCCATAAACTAATTCAAATGGAGACATACCTATGGATTTGTTATGGCTCACTCTATCATCCCATAAGGCATTAACCAACTTCCTGTGCCAACTTTTCTTATTTGTTTCCAACATCTTCTTGATGATGTTTACCAAAGACTTATTTGATGATTTAGCCAAACCATTTCCCTATGGGTAATATGCTATAGAATGACCCAAAATAATGTTGTACTTGCTGAAAAATTCGATCATCCTCTTTGATTTGAATGCGGCTGCATTATCTGTGATGATTTTATTAGGACAACCGAAATGAGATAGAATATTTGACTCTAGAAATTGGATGATTACCATATCTATGGCTTGTCTAGTCAGAATTTCTTCAATCCACTTGGTAAAGTAGTCGGTTGCTGTTAGGATCCATTTGTGTTGTGCTGACGATGTTGGATGGATTTCCCCAATGAAATCGAGTCCCCACTATTGAAATGGTGCATTGACTTCAACAGGTTTCAGAGGAAGAGGCAGCAATTTTATTTTCCCTTGAAAGCCCTGACTTTCATGACAGCTCATGACTGTTTTGTAAACATCCGAAAATAGAGTCGGCCAATAGTAACCTGCTCTAAACACTTTGTTTGCCGTTGTCTTCCAGAACAAATGACCACCACAATCACCTTTGTGAAAGTTATACATCACCTGCTGGGCTTCGTCCTTAACCAAACAGTTAAGTAACACACCTCTCGAATCTTTCCAATAAAGGCATTATTTAGAATGCAGAATTTTGTAGCTTTGAGTTTGAGTGATCTACCTTTGTTCTTTGTCATTCCTAGAGGTGGCGAAAGGTGTGAAGTACATACACTATGTCTGAATACCATGGTGACTAAAGAAACATTTCAGACACTTGAATGAGGGAGCCTTTTTCTTTTTCTTCTGACATGGTTGTGATGAGATTCATATCTAAAGCATGCAGATTTGATTCAACCATTAGTCTCGCTAAGCCTTGTCCTTTGATTAGCTTTGTGGGTTTAATTTCCAGATCGTATTCCAACATTGCTGCAATCCACTTTCCTCACCTTCCTTCCAGATCTGTTTGTATCAACACATCCTTTACTGCTGCATTAGGAACGTATGCTATGATGTGTGAATGTAGAATGTACACTCTGAAATCCTTCAATTGTTTGACAAGAGCAAGAGCCCATTTTTAAATTATATTGTACCACAAGGCAACATCTTAAATAGTCCTACTGAAAAAGGCAATGGGCTTCTCCAGCTGATCTCTCTTTTGCATCAATACTGTAGCCATGGTATGCTCAGATGCAAATGAAAATATGATGAAATCTTGAGTATAATCAGGACTAATCAAGACCAGGGCTGTAGATAAAGCATACTTTACTAGATTAAATGACTTCATGGCATCCTCCGTCTATTTTACCATGCTGTCCTTTTTAACCATGTTAGTTATTTCTCTTAAATTCTCAGCTAGATTGGGTATGAATTTGCATAAGAAATTCATCTCGCCATTAAAAGCTTGTATATCCTTCTTGTTTCGGGGAAAATCTATTTGTTGAATTGCCTCCACCCTTGAAGGATCAATGCGAACTCCTTCTTTTGATATAATAACCAAGCAACTTTCCTTCATCCATGGTGAAGAGACTTTTCTTTGGATTAAGAGATATCCCAAACTTCCTACATCTCTGAAACAAAATCTTTAAATGGTGTAGATGCTCATCATCAGAACCTGAAAACACTGTCAAATCATCTAAATATACAACCAAAAATACATCCTTTTCACTGGCAAAAGTGATGTCCATTGCTTGCTGAAATGTGGCTCCAACATTCTTTAAACCGAATGGAATTTTAGCATAATGAAAATTTCTCCAAGGTGTTGTAAATGCAGTTTTGTCTCGATCATTTCCATTCACCAGAATTTGATTATAACCTAAATATCCATCGAGTAGTGACATGCGCGATGCTCCAACCACTCTTTGCAGGATATGATCCATCTTCGGAAGTGGGTAATTGTCCTTCAATGATACCTTGTTAAGGCTCTTTAAATTGATACACAATCTTATTTCTCCGGTCTTCTTGCCTACCGCAACCAGATTCGAAATCCAATCAGAAAACCTGATTGGACAATTATACCAGCTTTGAATAATCTGTTGACCTCTTTCTTGATAGAAGGTAGTAACTTTGGGTTGATTTTTCTCAACTTCTATTTGAACGGCTTCTGATTTGGCTTGATGGAAATTGTGTGCTGAATTATATCTTTTTCATACACCTTTAGATCTAAATAATCCCAAGCAAACACATCATAAAATTTAGATAACAATCTAACATATTTAGTCATTACCTCGGGAGACAATGCTTTGGACAATTTCACAAAATTGGCTGTATCTGCTTTTCCAAGATTGACATCCTCAACTCCTTTATCTATAGGCACCAAACTTGGCTTTCTAGCCACATCATCTTGATCAAAAAGTTCTTCTAAAGGTATGAGACCTTTAGGAATAATGTTGTCTTTCAGCTGCAATATCTCCATCTGGTTCACCTCAATCTCTTGTTCATTGGTATCATAGTCATTATCTATGGAAGCATCCTTGTAATTTCCTTAATTCTGTAAAAAGGTATTGATTTCATTATCATTCAAAAACACTTGCAAATACCTTAAATTTTATGAAATAGCATGCCGATGTTTCACATGAATTTCAAACTTGTTGCTAGAGTTCATTGGGATATTCAAATTGCTTGCAGCAGTGGCGGGTGAATCTGCAATAATATTCTAAATCCGGGGTACAACTGTCAAAGTATAATCAGGAAACTTTCGCAAGATGTCTAGAACTACATTTCTGTAGGCTCTCATCCATGGGTGCTTTGCTTGATACTCTCCCTTTACCTGTTTGATTACCAGCTTTGAATCTCCATAGATTGAAATCCTCTTTGCATTTAACTTCTTCAAGATTTTCAAACTTGCAATCAAAGTTTCATACCCCGCTTCATTGTTAGAGTATTCAAAAGCCAATTTGTAAGAACATACTCTAACATTACTAGGAACTTTGTCAGGCTAGAAATCAAGGCTCCGAATCCAAATTCCTATGCCAACACCGTCCTTACCCACGGCTCCTTCAAAATCCATGCGCCAAAGACTCGCCTCCTCTTCTAGATGCTGAAATTCTGTTTCCTTCTCTTCCTTACCTTGACTGATCTCTTCATTTTTCTGCTACTCACTGTATTTTTGTTGCTGATATGTGGACTGCTCAGAAGAACTTGCTATTTTCTCTCTTTCTTGATCAAGGGCTGCTCTAAAATTTTCTGAAATCTCCAGTACATCTTCTACTTCAACTAACTGACTATCAACATCATTCAAACAACTATCTGAATATAGTATGAATGATTCTAAATATGTATGTACATCATTTATTGGATGATTGAGTGGTTTGTCCTTGCTAGTAATCATGTATTTCATTTTCTTCTCCCTGTATAGTTTTCTCAATTGGCCAAACATGGGAATGGTAGCATAAGAGAAGTCAAGTCGTAAAGTTCCTTTAAGTTTTGCACCCCACGATCTGGAAAAAAGCATACCAAACCGTGGTGGAATGTTAGCAACAACCACATCCATTAGAACATTCTTGGGTGGAATTTGGTCTAAATATACCACCATGTTTTTGATAAGACCAATACAGCGGACCCTACCGGAATCAAAAGAGTACAGGTCATGATATTTTCGAGTAATGTCAAGGCTCAGTTTCTCCATAATGGCTTTTGGCATCAGATTATGGGAAGCTTCGGAGTTGAACATGGCATTATGGAGAACATACTCGTGTAGTCTAAGGCTTATATAAAATGGAGGAACTTCACTATCCTCAGGCTGACCTTCTAAGGCAGGGCCAAAAATGAGTTTAGGATGATCATCTTCTACATTGACCATATCAGATAAAGCATCTATATGCAAAATTTTGGACACCTGGTGTTTATAGCTATTGTTCTTAATCAACTCAGTCAAAGGAATTGAAAATTTTAATTTGGAAATTTCATTTTCTAAACTAAAAGCTGAAACTTTCTCTACCTCTTTGACAGGAAGATCCTTATTTTTTGCTCTTTCTTTTGCTGCACTTTGCTGATTGTTCTTCTTGTTTGCCACACTATTTGCTGATGGTCCTTTGCTGGAAGTTGGATCAACAGGATCTTTCCCTCTCTTTTGAACATTTTTGGAGTCATTTTTGGATTGTGCTTCCTTTCTCTTTTGAATTGGATTGATTGGTACATCTCTGCTTCACAATGAATATTGTTTCTGCTGTGCTATCAATGCATTCATATATCCTCGCTGATAATCATCTGACTCATCCTCCAAAACTGCCTCATTTGCTAGTATGTAATCTTCATCCCTTTGGGTATCTGGAACCTCCAAATATTCTTCATCTTCTGTCAGCAAAATGGGCAAACCATCGGAAGTAAAGAAATGATTTGCCTCAACCACCAGATCATCATCATCTTCATCCTCTATTTCGTTCACATAGTTCTGCTGCAAAGGAGTTCTGACCTACTGTTGTTGTGCTATCTGATCTTGTGCCTTTTGCTCCATTTATTGAATCCTGAATTGGGGCTGCTACTTTCCTTTGAAGTTTGGATTCCTGATTGGTGTTTCAGGTTTATCTGCAACAGTCAACCAGTCAAACTTCTTCTCAACTTTCTGGAGCAAATTATCCGCCTTAACATCTGAGTAGATGCTTCTTCCTTTATGGTCACCTTCTTTTCTGATTTCATTCTCGCTCTTTTGGCCAGCAGATTTTCTTCTACACTTACAACATTCTTCTCCATATCTTCAAGTGTGGTAGGATCTCTTTCTCGTAACTGATATTCCATAGCAGAATCAAAACCGTCTGGAAATTTGAGCAATGCTAACCCCATCGATGGTTTAATGTTAGCCGGAATAGCATTATAAACTGCATTGAACCTCACACAGTAATCTTGCACACTTTCACCCACATTCCTTTTGATATTTTCATACTCAGATAAAATTTGGAGTGGGTTCTTCTTTACCTCCCACCGGTCTAGGAATTGTCTATGCAAAACCGGCAAAGTATTGATAGAGGCTGCTGGTAAAGCTTAGAACCATTTTTGAACCTTGCCTCTAAAACTTTGCACGAATAACCTCATAGTCACATTTTCTGCATCTACCTCATGAAGGTCGAAGAAATCATTCATTCTGTCAACATGTTGCTATGCTGTAATGCTTTGAGTGACATCAAAAAGAGGTATTTTACTTTGGTAATCAGCGGGCATATCATCCAGATTTTGAGGCAGAACAAGGGGTGCATATCGGGCAGCCATGAATTGAGGTGGATTTGAAAGAATGGTTGAATTGATTAGGTTTAATGGAGTGCTTGATGGAGGAGTAGGGGTGATAGGTTTTTGACTAGATATGATAGGTTGAAGGGGAAGAGTAGGTATAAACTGAGGTTGAGAATGGACTTCAGAAATTGATGGGAATACTGATGAACCGAGAGTAGTGGATGTCACTTCTAAAAGTTCAGGGATATTGGCAACTATTATGGATGATTGAAGAGAATTTAATATATATTCATCAATTGATCTGTTTGCTTTCTTTTTTGATATTTGCAACAAATTCCAGATTTAGAACTGTATTATGAAGTGCAGTTTCAGATTTGGTTTCAAACAGAGAAAGATCAAAATAATCGTCAAAAGGGAGATATTCAAGAAACAACCACTCAATGGGAGAAGAATTGGATTTGAAAATAGGTCTAGGGCTTACTGAACTTTCTTGTTTGATTATTCTAGGAATGAGATTAGGATTTTCAAATACAGGGGGAGGATTCGGATCAGGATTGGACCTCATGTACCTTCTCGAAGCCAATGTCTTCAGATTTCAAATTTTTTATTTTTCTTTACAAATTTTTGTTTCAGCCTAGAAAATTCTAAAACTCATCATATGAAGTTCAAGAATTTGGTTGAAAGATATGACCAGGGTGATTATTCTTTCGTTTCCCCAGTATGGTCGCCACTATGTTATCACCTAGATTGACACCAAGCTGAAGGGAGGCAATTCTAGGGTAACCACAAATGAAGCTTAGCCTTGTATCTATCCTTACAAGACTAGGAGAGGGCTCTCTCCTTATGGATCTCAGTCAAAATTATTGGATTAGGAACATGATTTTATGCTAGGTATAGTAGCTCAAGGGTTTTGATTGAATTGGTTGGTGTTTTTGCCACATTAGGAGGAGCTCGACAATTTGGTGTTGGGAAACTAAGTAAAAATTGCAAGGGATTCTATGGGGAAAGGTAGGTATGATCTTCAACACCTTAAAGCTTTATCAGGTGAAAGGCTAGACTGGTGAGGAGCTAAGAATGGGCCCGAGAAAGTCAAGAATCCTTCCTAAACAGATGAAAACATGAAATACTGGTGTTTTCCTAAGGAAGAACATTAAACCTAATGTATTCCACCTATCTGAATTGAAAAAAGCTAATCAGAAGAAATTATATGAAATAGGCATACATAAATAGCATGAGAACATATTAACAGAAGAAGAAACACATGCTAAAGGCCATACCATAGGAATCCCATAAGAATAGCTTCAACTTTATTAGTTTCCTGCACAAAATGATAAGTGTTCAGTACATGGGCATCCAGCTGAATCCAACCCTTGCAAATGAGAAAGAAAATACATGATATAGACATTTCAATCCCTCATCCTAACCATCAGGGGTCGAAACCATGAGAAGAGGAGTTGTTTCAACCATTTCCAAACAAGGACCATGAATATAGGCAGTCAAACAATCTGCCTCTAAAAGAAGGGAAACTGATTCGTTTGCTTCAATACCACCTCTAACTAATGAATATACATTATAAACTATTTTACCATTACATTTACATGCCATGTCATCAATTACATCAGTGAAATCATCCATGAGGAGAGAGAAATCAAATTCACAGTCAAAACAGGCGAATTTTGTTTTCCTAAGCAAAATGGTCCTAAGCACAGCGCCACTTTCCACCTGATTTGGAGGCCTTCCCCTTAGCGAAATTGGGCCCATGATAGGTCATTGGAAAGGTCTTCAAGTCTAGTTTCTGGAACACCTAGCATTTTTGAATTTGGATGTCATGCGCCCCCTCAAAATGTGAATCTCCCAAGACTACTTTTGTGTGTCCAAAAAGAGGCAGAGAGGTCATTTTTGGTAGTTTTTGGACCTTTTGGTGGGCCAGATTTGCTCTAAAACTTCTGAAAAATTCCAGGGTGCATGTCCTAATCATTCTAAATCCAAAAATTCCAACCTTTTCTCCATCTGATGCCACAGGAAAAAGCGCAACGCGGTGGCGCTGCGCTTCTCGGCAAATTTTCTGTGTCAAGAATTTCAAAATTTGCCCAAATTTGGCATGGAACACCACCATCAACTACTTTGATGGGCTAGGGATACTTGATGAAACATATTAAATCTATC
Source organism: Pinus taeda (assembly GCA_000404065.3). NCBI lineage: Eukaryota > Viridiplantae > Streptophyta > Pinopsida > Pinales > Pinaceae > Pinus > Pinus taeda. The sequence goes on from APFE030651237.1 coordinate 109,896, forward strand.
TTTCTCCTTTTTGCCTTCCAAATCTCTGCTTAGCCTAGCCTTTAACTTTCTAATCCTCATGTTACAAATTTTGTTGCGGGTCATGTAATGGTATGCCATGTGTCAGAGCATTTTCTTATCCCTGTTGGCTTTCTCAATAAGTCCTTCAAGATGTATGTTGACCCTCTCAAGCCAAATTTCCCTATCATTTTCAATCTCCTTCTCAATAGGAGACAATGTGACATGAGCCTCTTTGGCCATTTGCCTGTTTGCTTTGATCATTTCCAACTCTATGAGGACTTGTTTGTCAATCCACTGTTTGTTTTCCTGTTCCAAGTATTTGATGATGAACTTGGCTCTCTGTAAGTTGTTTGCCAAAGCTTGTATTTGAGCCTCCCTTTCTTGAATGATGATGTCTTTGATGGTTTTTTCATCATGAGCCTCCAAGTCAATGATATCAACTCCATGATGAGTATAATGATGCTCTGGCTCCTCATACTCAATAAAGTCAAAATATCTTTCCTCTTCATCACCAAGATATTCCTCTTGCACTTTTTCCTTGCCTTTTCTCAACTGCTCAATCTGTACCTGTTTTGTCGATGTAGAAGGAAAAGCCCCTTCCACACCTTGTGGAGATAACATTTTCTTGTGGACTGATGAAGAAGGCAAGGTCCCTTCCACATCCCTTGGAGCAAACACTTGCCTAGCAGCTGCAAAATGTCTCCTTGTGCCTCTCTGATATGTCAAGTACATTGGCATCTCAGTAGTTTTGGTTTCCTTGACATCTTTCCTTGTTTCCCTATGGCTAGAAGGCCCACCTTCTTCTTGATGCACTGGTGAAGGGATCTGTGGGCCTTTGAACATCTCATGAGCAATGAAAGTCTCCCAAGGAATGTTAAGAACACTGAGATGATGAAGAACAATGATTTTAATCAAGGAGTAGTGATAGATGTTGTTCAACTGCTGAGGGTATGGCTTCTTCTGCATAAGGTAAGCTATTTTGTCAATATTTCTAAACAAGAAGTATGGGAGATTCATCATCTTTACCTTGGTGAAGTGCATGAGGAGTCTGATATGGTAAGCATACAACTGGGAGAATCTGCCTTCACAAGTGAAATATTTGATGATAATCCTCATCAAAGGAACATACCTGCTGTCCAAAAATTTAAACGGGAAAAGCCTCTTCACCTGTATCTTGTACTGAGGCTTGATGTAGGGCTCATATTAATGCTCATCTAGATCTTGACCCTTATACCATTTCTCACGAAGATTAGGGATTCTAGTAACCTCTGAAAGGATAGCTGGTGATATTGTGAAGGTTACTCTGGAAAGTGTCACCTCATGGTTATGTAAATGATCCACAAAAAGTCTAGCCAACTCATGGTGAAACTGAGCTCTTTCCACTGGTTCACAGAATTCAAAACATCCTTAGTGTCTGAAACAAGAGACTGCAAATGAGCAAGCCTGTAATTCTCTTAAACTAGTGGGCTCTTCTCTTATGACTTTTCCTCCCTTGTGAGGGTTTCTTTGCCTACGTCTCTCTATAAAACTGTCATTACCTGTCTCCTCCTCATACTCAAAATCACTACCTTTGTCCATGATTTAGCTGACTCTCTTAGTTTGCACAATTTTGACAATGTATGGGATGGGTGGTATGTGCAATGGCTTGGAGGAATGGATGTAAGTGAAGATATGGACAAAACATGAGAGGGAGAGGGTTTAGGGAGTAATAAATGGGTGGAAGAAGGTGATAATAGTGGCGGGGATAAGGGTTTAGATTATGAGGTGAGTGATAGGGAGAATCAAAGAACTAGGGTTTATAGTGGATATTAGGGTTTTACATTTGAGAGACAAAAACCAATAAATTCTTGACATATGCAAACTAAACAGCAAGAGGAACAATGATACTTACTTGCCAAGTGTTATATAGGAGGAAATTTGGCATAAATCGGAAGATGGGAGCGTTTTTTGGCTTGGCGGGCCTAAGTGTTGTGCCACCACTCAGGAGCGCAACGCCTGTTGTATTTTGAACTATGCAAAATGTCCAGGAGTGCAGCGCCAGGTTGTAAGCACAGTGCCACTTCCCAGGAGCGCAGCGTCGGGCCAAAAATTCCAGAAGCACAGTGCCACCCCTCTTTTGCTCAAGAACACTTAGAAAATTGTTTTTTCTTCTCCCCTTGGCTCCTTTGATTTGAAAAATGACACAATGGCATAAAAATAGAGGAGAATGAGTTTATATATGAACTTAATTTTACTTTTTGCTTTTGAAAAACCAATTTTTGTAATGTTTCTTTATCTTTGCTTTTCAGGTTCATTCTCTTTTGCTCTTGTAGGTGGATTGATGCTCTAGATGACTTGATTTTTGCAGTGACAGGTGCTTGGAAACATCACAAGATGCTTAGGAGCAACGGGGAACAAATATTACATATGAAAAGATAAAATTACATCATAAATGAAGATAAAAACAAAAATACTCTGTTTTCACCTCAAAACAAGTTTTGAGGTGAGAACTACATTAGGCTTTCAAAATGATAAATTATGGCTTAACCAATCATTATTGGCCTCCTCATGTCCTTGCTGATCATTATTAGCATGTAATTATTGGATTTGACCATGGTGGGACCCTAAAACCTAATGAGACCAAACCCTAATATCTAATGAAATGAATTGCAAAGTGAACATGAGCCATGACTGAAATATATGAAAGAGGATCAACAAGTACAGATCATGAAGGAAAAATTGAATTAAACCCTACCGTCAGTGAATCCATGACCTAATGGAATGCAAACTCATCAATATGGGACTCCTACTATGAAATGCAAAAGAGCAGATTTTGATCACTGATGGCGGTGTGAAGACACTGACACTAACATATTTTTATCATTTCTTGTTGCTATTTTCAACCCTCCCTTTCAACAAGAAAGGAATTCAACTCTATCCCGATCCTGAACCTTTGGAATGTTCTGCATGCAACAATTCTCTCTAGTGTTGTTGCTCCAGCAACTCCAGAAACAAAAAAACATCCAACCTGAATCAGCATGATGCATTTATCATCAAAGTCTCTGACTGCTATTGCCTCTATCAACTGAGAACTTTGCGCTTCTGCTGACTCTGCCTTTTTGCACTGTTGTCAATCCTTCTCTATGCTCTTTGATATTTGACTGTTGTAGCCTCTGTCACTTTGATCTCTAACTGCATCAATCCCACGGATTCCTGCCGCTAATATGTTCTTTGGGCTCCGGTAGCAAGGTACGATCCATGAGATAAAATCTCTCAATGGACCCTACCTAATTTCCGCCTTCTTGGGATTATCACTTCACATCGCCCCACCTCACACCTGGAGGTATGGCTGCATGTGATCCCTCTTCTGACTCTAATTGTGGCTCCTCCACAATTGTCTGAGCCTTCTTCTGGGACTGCATGTTGAGAGGTAATGTACTCTCCCTCTTAACCACCAAGTCTCTAACATTTTCCTTGCTCCTCAAGGCTTTGTATGCATCTTGAACCTCAAGAGCATACAATTTCTTGACTCGTGAACTGATCTGTTTCACCTGTCTCATGGTGATGTGTCTAAGGAAAACCTTTCCCTTACTAAAGACAACATTGTAGCGTTTTTCCTCCAACATCGGAACTGATACCAAGTTCTTCTTCAGTCTAGATACATACTTCACATCTGTCAAGGTGATAGGAGCTCCATTCTCCCTCTGAAAAGCAACTGTGCCCACTCCTGAAACATTAAAATTTTCATCGTCACCCATCTCTATGGGAATATTGAGGTATTTCTCCTCCAAGGTACTGAATAAACTTTTATCGCCAATCATGTGGAATGAGGCTCCACTGTCAAGATACCAACCACAACCCATTATCGATGACACAATGCATGCGATGAGGGTGAAGTCCATTTCGAACTGAGAGGCTAATGCCTCACCTTCTGATCCATCCAAGGATCCCTTCTTGGACTTATTCAATGGGAAATTATTCGCATAATGTCCCATTTAGTGACAATTAAAGCATCTCACTTTAGACTTGTCAACCTTCTTCCTGCCATGAGAAGAATTCGATTCAGAATGGGATGCCTTCCCATTCCCTTTCCTTTCCTTACTTACTAATGCCAGATTTTCTTCATCATCATTCTTGGATGAAGAACCATCTCCTGTGCTTCTCTTGATCTCCTCTTGCATGAGATCCGACCATAGTCGTTTCCAATCCGACAGTTTCTCCCTTCCATTCACAGAGTCTTGGTAGCTATTCCAGCTCTTTGGAAGGCCAAGGAGAGCAAGGCTCACCATATCATCATTTGAAATAGTAATTCCCACACTTCCAAGCTCATCTCTACAGGTGGTGAGCTTGTTCAGATATGTGGAAATAGTATCGTCATTCTCCATCTTGATTCTTCGAATCTTATCCCTAAGTGCCAATTTCCTTTGGTTGCTACTGTTCTGGTAGAGGTCCTTCAATGTCTTCCACATTGAATATGGAGTATCCTTCAACATGGAGACTCGAGACAATATTGTCTCAAACTCCCTCAAGGATGATCTGTCTCACCCTCACCACACACTTCTTCCATTCAGCGAACTCTTGTGCATTAGTTGAACCTGGATTTGGGATTTCTTAATCAATGAAATCCTTCAATTCGTTGTCTTCTAATATAGCCTCCATGCGATCTTTCCATGCTATGTAATTTGAGTTTCCTTCCAAGGCAACTAGAGTCTCAAGCCATAGAATGCCATTGCCCAAACTTGAAGTATGATATGAATTCGATTTGCACCTACAACCCCGAACTTCAAAATTTGAATTCTCTTCTCAATATACTGTTCACAGCTCCAATAAACTTGGCTCTGATACCATGTAGAAATTTCTCTATAGATCAGCTAGCTTTGATACCATGTAGAAATTCTGCAAATTCTCTACAAATCTCGCTCTAAGACCATAAAGAAGATCTGACTATAGATTAACTCGATAATGCAATATAACCAAAGAAAAATACTATAATCTACTTCTATTCTCAATTTGCGGAAGCTTAAATATTGAGCTGAATCAGAGCTGAACAATATAACTAAAAGAGGAAGAATCAATGCACATGAAACACATAAAATACTCAGGGGAAAGCTTCAGCTAAAAACCCCATTATCTGTATTGTCATACAAGGTGGAAATACATCAGAATTATACGAGGCCTTAGCTCTCACAGCTAGCCAGCTCTTAGTACAATCCTCCTGGATGCTCACAGGCAAACCTGGCTTCTCACAAGCCTTCTCCTATGCTCTCCAAGCTCTTATTTCCTTGCGAAGTTTCTCCTGGGTGATCCTCCGATTACCAAGTGGAATGCTGATCTCTCACACTGATCTCACACCCTCTCAGAACTGCGCAATCCTCAAGGAACCTTACCTTGACTGCATGCATGAGTTTCCTTTATAGGAGAAAACATGCGACTGATAGTACACTATCCTTGTCATTTAGCTCAACTGGGTCTTTCTCAGAACATACATTCATGAGTTTCTGATGAGGGAATCTTCAGTTATCTGGAGTAGAGTGGTTGAGTGCATGCATGCATCAACTGACTGATAACTCACAATTAGTTCCTCAAACAATTTGGAACTAATTTAACTGGACTTAACTCAGCAAATTGAGCTAACTAATTACAACTGAAATATAACTCAATCTTATCTCCTTAATTAAGGGATAATCTCCTTAATTTAAGGGATAACTATTGCATGAATTCAGAAAGACTTCTAAGTTGAATTTCTCCAACTAATTAATCCATAATGAATTAATTAATTATTTTCACGCAGTTGGTGAGACTAAATTCAAATTTTAATTCACAATTTTAATTCAAGGACAAATTAAAATTGGAATATTCTGGATTCTATTTTTATCATTTTTTGTTGCTATTTTCAACAAATACTAGATATGATACCTATAAAAATGAATCAACTCTTTTAAAAAAACTTTTCCCTCAAATTTGGTAATTGAGGGTGTTTCTTCATGAAATGCTCATTTTCCCATCGAGCTTCTTCTAGATGCATATTCTTCCAGTTGATTAGATACACCAGAATAGTTCTATCCTAAAGAGATAGAGAACATGATCTATAATGTTTTTTGGTTCAAGAATAAGCTTCCCTCTTCATGTAAATTTGGAAGTTTCGTTCACATTGGAATAGTTTGTCCCAAAACCTTTTTTAGGCAAGATATGTTAGAAAAATTATGAATGTGAGAAGAAATAAAATATAATTCATATGCCACTTGTCCAATCTTGTGAATAATCTTGTGGGGTCCATAAAATTTTGGAGCTAATTTATGATTCTTCTTTTTACTTGAGTGTAGATTGCTTCTAAGTTCATAGTCTCCAAAATATCCAATCACCCTCCTCAAATTATTTTTGACTTTGATGTTGATCTACTTGATGCTTCATGTTTTTTTGTACCATTTGAAAATTTCCCTTAATAATTTTCGAAATTTCTTTAGTCATCTCCATATGTGGATATATTTCGTGTACTTTTGACTTATCTTGCAAAAAATATGAGATACTAGGAGTTAGATATCCATAAAGGGTCTCAAATAGGAATATTTTAACAAATGTGTGATAGGTAGTATTGAACCACCATTATGCCAAAGGAAGCCACTTCAACCATTAATATTGCTTGTGTAAAGAATAATATCATAAATAACTCACTAAACATGTGTTAACTATTTTTCCTTTACCATCCATTTGTGGATGATATGTTGAACTCATAGCTATTGTTGGTCCACTCATCTTACACAATTATTTCCAAAAATTTCCCATGAATTTTGGATATTTGTCACTTACTATGACTTCAGGAAAGCCATGAAGTCTATGAATATCCTTCATGAACACTTTTGCAACATGTATTATTATATGTAATTTGATCTACGCAAAAATGTGCATACTTTGCGTCTATCAATGGCCAAAAAATGGAATCCTTATCTTCAAATTTTGGTAACCCCATGATGAAGTCCATTTATATATCTTCCCATATTTTATTATGTATGTTTAATGGCTGAATTATTTCTACAAATTTTACCATCTCTCATATTTTATTATAATTTTTTTAATATATTTCTTTATTCTCTCCCAGCCCTTTTTATTTTTATCCTGTGATATGTTTTAAGGAACCCCACATGTCCTACCATCAAAGAGTCATAGTACTCTCTTTATATTTGTTGCTTCAACTTACTTTAGAGCATAAAAATGGTCTACCCTAGCACCAAAGTATATCTACGTTCCACTCTCAATATTACATAAAGTTCATTTCTTTCTTTATACTTTGTATTTTTGGTTTAATACTATTTTTATTTTTCTTTCACGGTGAGCTTCATCTAACCACATATGACTAGAATATGTAATAGAATATAAATTTGAGGCTTCTTGTATTCTAAAAAGAATATCGTTGTCCTCCTTTTTGCGGTTGAAGAGGTGGTGACGCCGTCCCTCAGACATCCTTATACACACAAAAAGACACACCGATTATATATGCGGCGACTGGATTCGAACCCCCAACACGCACAGGCTTGAATCACAAATGTTAGAGAAAACAGCAGCTAGTTATCTATCTATCGAGGTGTACTAGGGATGGGGAGATATACAATGTATATATAGCCGGTAGAGCTCGCCACGTGATAGGATAAACACCAAATGCAGCATATACAAACGCATCTCTCTAGTTAACACGCAACCGCATCTCTCTAGTTTCCTGAGATATTTTTGCGTGGGTGAACTTACATAGTTGAGGCGGTGCATATTATCCTTTGGTTGTCATTCATTTTATATTTAATGATTACATAAGACAATATTACAAATTTCCTAACCAGAATTTTCTGTCACTATTATAAATAAATATGAATATCAAGTTCATTTAAAACTATCGTTATCATTATTTTATAAATAAATATGGCATACGTTATTAAGACATATTTAATGTTATTTAAAACTAAATTTAATACTAATATTTTATTTTTTCCACGGGAAAAATATTTTTCCCTGTTTTTTGATTAATGTCATTAATACTCTCTGACCTCTATGATTAATACTTAGTTGATGCATATAAATTTATTTGTATTATACAAACAACACAACAATAATATTTGCTTAATCTAAATTGTATCATTTTATTATATTTGTATAAAAGTATGTCGAGAACATAAAAGAAGATATAATTTTGTGACTTCCTTTATATCATTAAAAATAGCAAGGGTGGAGTAATAATCGAAAGTGTAAATTTCATTCTATAAGTAATAAAGAATATTGGCATATTCCTCTTTTTTTTTAGAATAAGAGTTAAACAATATCTTTTGTTTTTGCATAGCATTTGCACGAGAATGCCGATGTAATATACATTTCTTCTATAGTTGTGGTGCATGATAGTGTCACAATAATCAATTTTTACATTTAGTGTTACCAATGTTAATGCTAGACCATGTTAATTTAACCCTTGTGATTTATGTATCATTAATGAAATGATAGTGTCACAAAAGTCAATCTTTACATTTAGTGTTACCAATGTTAATGCTAGACCATGTTAATCTAATCCTTGTGATCTATGTATCATTAATGTGCAAACCATCTTTAGCGAGATCTATTTCTTCTAACTTCACTTTATGGGTGGAACTGGTACATGATTTAATCAAGTTTGGTCTAATGGAAGACCAATGTATTTACGAAATTCTATAACAACATATGCTAGAAAATTTGAAGGGGAAGATGCAAGTGTGTATGAAATTTGCATTCAACCACTCTCAGAGCTCCAATTACTAATCCTCATTGACTCATGAATTCCAAGGTAGCATTAATCATTTCCCTACATATAGTAAAATATGTTTTTCCAATGAGTAGTCCTCCTCTTGTTATACTTCTACATTAATGATTATTTCTACAAAACTTTGCGTGTTGACATATTAAATGATTGGAGCATGTACTTGTTATGATTGTTTGCAATATTGTTTCTTACAAAGAGGTATATGGAAGTGTTATTCTTGAACACTCATTTTGTCAAGAGTCTATTAGTCCTGTATGGAAGAAATTTCTAGTCATCTATTATTAGCATATCAATGTCAATGTCTATCAATATGTATCTAAAATTGGCTTACATGCCATTGGTGCCATTTTCCCATTGGATTGTTTCCAAATTGATTATAATGGTAAATATTATCCATAAATAACTTCATGGATTTCCTCATACATAAATGTTTTTTCCCATTTAGTGGTGAAAATTGGCCCAAGTCTTTCATAAGCATTAATAATGGATCAATGGTTGAATGAGCAGTGGTCATTTTGGGAAATCCTTGCACAAGTGCCTCCCAATTTGGAAAATGTTTAAGGCCTATGAAGCTCATCTAATCTATTAGAATGTATTTAATATGTTTCATCTCTTCTTGAAAGATTGCTATAGTTTGAAAATGTAAAGGCTTCATGTCCTTCACAAGAAACTCAAGCCCTGCATGTATGCTATGGTTAGGGTTGAATATGACAATAGATAAGACTTAAATACAATTCAATAAAAAAACAAGGAGAAATATTAAAGAACTCCTACGTAGGAAATGATGAATTACCCAAGATAAGGAAGGTTGTTGAAGATCCATGGAGCAAACCTTCAAATCCTCGCTTGAGAGCCTATGTAGAGCAAGCCAAAAAATATAACACAACGGCATATTCAAAGGAAAATGAATTCCTTAAATGAGGAAAATCATCATAATACCTCTAGATTACAAATTGTATTACAATAAAATTGAATTGGAAACAAGAGGAAAGAGTTTTTATTAAGAAAATTGATAGAAATACTAAGTGTAGATATTACCATGTACTTACAGAAGGCATTGTTAGGAACCATCCTCTGAATCCCTCCACCCTTGTCTCCTAATGAGATAGAGAGAAAGGCTCTTCTCAAATACTGAAAGAAATAGGAAGATTAGGAAACACATGTTTCCTTACTAGGAAAATGGGCTCAAAAGCTAATGGAAATCTAGACAGGGAAAAATGGATAAATCACCAACAAAGGATACTTGATGAAACTCGTGTTTTCCTCCACCCTAGGAATGCGTAAATACCATCAAAAAGTGGTTAGGTTCATTGGGGTTTACGATATATGAGGGAGATCTCAGTTAAACCTATAAATCCTACCCCAAAATGTTTAATAATGTGCACATTTAAATCCTTTTGGTTCATTTTGAAGGCATATACTAGTTTATTTAAGGAGACTGGTGTATATACATATTTTCGTTTGGGAGGGTTGCATTCATACATGTTATGGAAAAGAAAGAAGGTCATATGTGAATTCAAATTATTTTTTTTTAATAGTTCTTTTAGGGAAAAATGTCTGCAACCGGGAAAAGGATTAATAATTTAAGTTAATGTGTGCATCTTCAAGCAAGTTTGGGAACATATGCTATAAAAAAGTGTTAATATTGTACACTCATATTTACAAGAGTCAATTAGTCCTATGTTGAAGAAAGTTCTAGCTGTCTATTATTAAAATATCATTGTTAATCCTTATCAATGTCTATCGAAAATGGGTATACATGCCATTATTGACCTTTTCCCATCAACTTTTTCCAAAATGCCATTACAATGGTAAATATTGTCCATAAATACTTTCATGCAGTTGCTCCCACATAATTTGTTTTTAATTATTGGTGGTGATTAGCCCAAGTATTTCACAAGAGTTATGGATCAGTGGTTGGATGAACAATGGTCATTTTTGGAAATCCTTGTACAAATGGCTCTCAATTTGGAAAATTTTTAAGGCCTATGAAGATCATCTAATAAATTAGAATTTGTTTAATACATTTAATTTCTTCTTCGAAATTTTCTAGGACTGGACAATGCAAAGGCTACATGTCCTTTATAGGAAACCCAAGCTCTAAATGTATAGTGGTTACTTGTATTTTAAATTATGCAACTTCAGTAGGGGCAAGGAACAACATTAGTATAGGGCCAAGGTTTCTTGAGAAGACATGGAATTTTCTATGCTACTTATAAAGAAGAATTTAACCATGCCTACAGTTGGTTGAATGATAATATTCAATGACTCTTTTTTTCCTCTTGTAAATTACAAGAGAAAAAAAATGAAAACATAAATATAAATGGGAGCATAGTGAGATATTGAAAATATCACATTAATATAGTGAAACCCAAATTCTAATAATGAATGAATTGGAAAAAATAATAGAAAATATAAACTAGCCAGAATGACAGTAGCTTCTATCTAATGAGACTGCCATGCTAACTACACTCATTCGCAAGAAGAAATTGCGAGAGGAAAAACTAGATTTTAACATAAAATATTATACCTTAAGATGCAAAATATATTAGTTCCAAAAGTTTCCTGACCCTAGGAAATGATGTTGCAAAAGGAATGTAGGCGTTGAGGAAGCTCATTGATAGATCAACTTTTCAGGGCCACAAATTTTGCATACAAACTCAATTTAGGGTATTTCTTGGAACTTTACAAAGCTTAGTCCATGCTCTACATGTTTTGAAAACCACACACTCAATTATTGTAGAGTTTGAAGATTGTCCTACCATGACATCCTTTTTGCCTAATGATCCTCTCTTTGTCATATATATTTATCACTTAAATAAATCCATATCTACCATGATTTGATGAAGGTATGCAATAGTATTTTTTCTTGTTCATATTTAACTGTATACCCTATTGTTTTATTAAAGTTGCAATTGGCGATCGAATCAACTTGTTTCTGTTGCTAATCCAGGTTTCTGTAGTTGTCTTCATTGTTCGCAAGGTTCAAGAGTTCCAAGTCAGCAATGAAAGGTGTGTATGGATAGATGATGGCTCCCTAATGGATACCTTCCTATCCACTTGAAACTGTTTGCTAAAAGGAGCACAAGAGATCACGGTCAAACTCCAAGTCAACCACTGGATTAATGCAGAACAGAACCCGAGATCAGTTGAAACCTTATCGTTTTGCTTTCGAAATAGAAAACGATGGTTTAGCGATATAAGTTTAGATAGGTTAGAGATATTAGGCTTAAAACATTCATATAGTTATGCCAAGAGACCTGTTATAAAACTAATGACCGCACTGTTATTTGGGTGCGCGCCGAATGATATGATTATGAACATCTTGTGAATTTCGTGAATAGAATTGGTTTTTGTGTGCAAGTGTTGTGTTGATTTGAAGCTCTCAACTGCTATGTGGGGGTCCCCTACAAATAGTGGCAAGTTTTAATCAATTACAATCTGATTTCCTTTAATTCTTTAATTGCTTTGTTTTGTGTGACAATGCTACATAATGACCTCGCCAACTAATTGTTATCTGCATAAGAACTTTAATTTTCTTTATAACTAGCTTAGACTATTGTCTAATTTTCTTTATACCTGGTACTACACAGTTCTTTCCTTTTCTTATTATCCAACATAATTGAAGTGTGTTCAATTCACAACATAGATGTTGCTTGGGTTACTTTTTTTGAGTAGAAATTGAATAAGTGAGAAGTCCTCTCCTAAACAATTAAGTTCAACAATATTCCTTCATAGCTGATAGAATAGGTTTCTTTTTGAACTTAGAGAATTAGGAGTTGCAACATAGAGATTCAAGATTAAAAATCCCAAACAATCTAACATAAGTAAAACCACTCTCACATCATCTACAAACTAATTGGATAGAGATTAATTCCTGGGAAACTTAATCAACATCCCTAAGAATTACGACACTAATATAATTGACAAACACCACCCCCATCTTATGTTTAGATATAAAAAATAGATAACGACCTAATGAATAACTTCTAAGCACATATTGTGCACCAATACTTCATCAGTCTACACACCCTGGTTGACAATTTATGATTGCTAATTCAAGGACATTGAATTGACCAAACATTTTGGTGTCGTTGCTGGAGAAGTACAATTAGAAGTAAAAGAAAAACCATCATTAATTTAAAACATGACATGCGTAGGGATAGAGACTATAGGGGTAGATTTGTAGGATTAGGAAGAAGTTTAATTCCGAGAAATCCACTCACTCCACCACGATTTCAAGATTCCAGACCACCTACTCAAACCCGAATTCCATTTAGAGGTCGACAAAGACTTCCTGATGTCTCAAGATCAGAAATTCAATCCAAAACTTCACCTACTTCTTCTACTGAAGCTATAATTTAAGAAAATCCTACATCCCCAACCACAAGAGTAATCTTTCTATCCCCCACTAGTGAACAAATTTTGGGAGAAGAATTATAAATTCCTAGTGAGGAAGAGGAATTGGAAACTTATTCTAAACAACCATTGATAGAGGAACCAAAAATATTAGAAGAACACTATCTTAGTCTGAAGAATATATCATGGCTGAAGAAGGGGAAGGAGAAGTACACAATGTCCATGGCGAAGAAGATAGGATTAGAGGTAGAGGAAGAGGAAGAGGTAGAGGTAGAGGAGGGGGTAGAGGTAGAGGAAATCAAGATCCTTCAGGATTCCCTATTCTTGATGAAGATACAACCCTCACAATGAAAAATATATCATCCTCGATTCTTCCTAATTTCCATGGGAAAAGAAATGAAGATTCAAAGACATTTCTCTTCGAACTTGAAGTATTATGCAGATCATATTACTATCTGCATGGCGCTCAAAAGTGAAATTGTTCCCTGCCACATAGAAAGACTCAACATTAAAATGGTTCATGAGTCTAGGAGTGCATTCTATAACAACATGGGCACAAATGAAAGAGGCTTTCTTAGGCAAGTATAGAGATTATTGTATGCCTAGTAACCTTAAAGACGAAGTCTTCAAAATAACACAAAAAGAAGATGGAAATCTTGAAGACTTGGTAGAAAGATTTGTTTATAATGTTAAAAGAGAAAAAATGGATAATTTAGATGAAGAAACCTTAAAAGATATTTTACTCAGAGCTGTTAAAGATGAATGGATCGATCTCCTTAACCTAACTAGAAAAGGAGATATTTCCCAACTACCATTTGCAGATATTTGTGATTTATGTGTGCATATCTCAAGGGGCAAAGCAAGAGTTGGAAAGATTCCTAGAGACCCTCTCTTATCAAGAATAAACAATTTTGCAGCTGGGATAGTTAGCAGGGTAGAAATAGGAAATTTAGTTGACGCCTTTACAACATATATTTTAGGGAGCCTAAGTGAATAGATAGACATCCTTAAAATACAAAACAAGAAAAATTATGAAAATGTTGCATTATCTATCTTCTGTCCCAAATTTTGGAACAAACATGCTCTAAGAGAGTGTCCCTTAGACTCAAAAGCCAAAGAAACCTATGTCATATGTGCAGATAATCATGATACAAAGGAATGTCCATCCTTACCAAGTTTTAAGGCTGTATTCAATGATGAAGGAATATCATAACCAATAGAATCTCTCTACTTTATAGCCAAAAGACCATGGTAGAACCCCCAACCAAATCAATCACAAGGATTTAGACCACAACAATTTTCCCAGTCTTCTCAAAGTAATTAGCATTCAGCCTCGCAGAATTGGGCTCTTCCATAATCACAACCTTGGAATCAAGGATGGCAAAATGCTTATGGAGCCTATGCTCAATATCAACAATACTTGCCATCCTACCTTCCACCACAATTCTTACCCCCGTATAATCAAATTCCTCAAGCTAATCAATTGCCACAAGTCCCAGTTCAGAATCAAAACCGCAACTTTCCCTACCATTTCCACAAAATCCAAATCAATTACCCGCTCAACCACTTCCAAATCCTAATAATAAGATACCACAACAACCGGTATACAACATGAAGGGTCATAACCCTCAAACTTATGTAATAACTCCACTAGACCTAAACAATGTCCAATTAAGGTCTGGAAGAGTATTACAAAAAAACCCTCCTGTTGCCATTAAAAAAGCAAAATATGATCTTCAAAAACATAAAAAGCAATCAGAAGAAAGGGAGACCTCTCTCCCTCAAAAAGAAAATAAACAAATAGAAGAAATTCCAATAGATGCTCCTATCATAGAACAACCCTCAATATCAGTTAAACCACCTTTCCCAGAAAGGTTGAAAATCGATGAAGGAATGGAGAAGCAAATTATCTTGCCTAATTACAATATGATGGATGAATTGAGAAATGTTTGTATTAAGATTCCTTTATTACAAGCCATAAAGTAAATACCAATTTTTGCAAAAAAAATTAAGGAATTAAGTACACAACGATCAGGGAGAAGAAGAAATGATGTAAACAGAATTCAGTTAGTCAGAAAAATTGCAGACATTATGATGGGAAAGAAGACAATTCAAAAATATTTGGACCCCGGAAGCCCCATTGTAAATATTCACATCAATGGAACTGAAATACCAAACACACTAATTGACCTAGGAGCAACCATAAACATAATGAGCAAACAAGTTATGGACACATTTAGGCTTCCTAACCTTCAATACACACCAACCTTATTGCAATTAGTAGATAGACTTGTTATTAAACCAGATGGTGTGTTAGAGGATGTTTGTGTATCTTTAGATTCTTGGGAATATCCTATTGATTTCATGGTCTTAACACCCAAGAATAATCTAGGAGGACATCCATTAATTATAGGAAGGCCTTGGTTAGCTACAACTGATGCTTTTATTGGCTATAGGTCAAGTGATATGTTTATCTCATATGGAAATTCTACAAAGAAATTTACATTATACCCCCCCTGCAAGAACAACAATAGATACAAAAACTAAAGGATGGATAGAAGATGGAGAAGATATACAACCTATTTTTGTCACTGAACATTAAAAGAGGAAGACAAACTTTTAAATTTACTAGAAAATAATGAATCTTCCTCAATTATGAGCATAATCGAAATGAATATCTCTCCTCTAAACAAGTATCATTATTGTCCATGAAGAAATTTGGGAATTCCTCGATAGAAATCTTTCCATGAAAAACCTTGAATGTCAATGAAAACTTGGAAGACATGCAAAAGAAACAATTGATAGAATTTTTACAGAAACATTCTTCTGCTTTTGCATGGGAATACACTGACATGAGAGGGATTGATCCTAATACTTGCATACATCATATCTACATTGAACAAAATGCAAGACTAGTTAGACAAACTCAGCGAAGAATGAACCCAAATCTAAAAGAAATTTTTAAGGAAGATTTGCATAAAGCATTAAATGTAAATTTCATCTATCCAATATTTGACAGTCAGTGGGTTTCACCCCTAGTAATCGTCCCTAAAAAGAATGGAAAATGGAGAGTATGCATCGATTACAGGGAGTTGAAAAAAGAAACATTAAAAGACCACTTTCCGTTACCTTTCATAGACCATGTCTTAGATACTTTAGCAGGAAAAAAATATTTTTCCTTCTTGGATGGGTTCAATGGATAAAACTAGATTCAGGTAGCCCCTGAAGATCAGGATAAAACCACATTCACTTGTCCATGGGAAACTTATGCTTACAGGGTACTCCCCTTTGGGTTATGTAATGCTCTAGTGACATTCCAAAGGGCAGTCCTCGGCATTTTCTCTGACCTTATCCATGATTTTGTGGAAGTGTACATGGATGATTTCACAGTCTATGGGGATTCTTTCAATGAAGCACTAGAAAATTTGGAAAAAAGTCTTAATAAGTTTTCAAGAAACAAACCACTCATTAAGCCATGAAAAATGCTTAATGATGTTTAATGAGGGAATTGTTTTAGGTCACCATATTTTCAGAGATGGAATTAAGGTAGACTCATCTAAGGTGGAAGTCATTTGTAAGTTGTCAGTGCCAAGTTGTCAAAAGGATGTTAAAAGTTTTCTTGGTTTTACTGGATACTATAGAAGATTTATAGAAAACTTCACAAAAATTGCATCCCCACTCTTTAAATTACTCACCAAAGACTGTGAATATAGTTGGGATTCCGAATGTCAAGTTGCCTTTGAAACATTGAAAAAGATAATTTCTGAAGCACCCACCTTAAAAGGACCTAATTGGAAATTGCCTTGCCATATCTCAATAGATGCTTCAGCTTCAGCCTTAGGAGCTATTTTAGGACAAAAAGATCTCACTCCTTATGTTATTTGTTATACTAGTAAACATTTAACCCCTGCAGAGTTAAATTATATTGTAACCGAAAAGGAGTTCTTAGCTGTAATTCATGCCATTAATAAATTCAAACATTATATAACTGGCTATGAAACTTTTTTCCACATAGACCATTTTTCCATTAGATACCTAATGAATAAACCAGTCACTAATGGAAGAATAATTAGATGGCCCCTACTTTTACAAGAATTCAACATAACCATTATAGATAGGCCAGGAAAACAAAACACAATTGCTGATTTTCTATCTAGAATACAAAATGAAAACAATGATCAACCTGTAGAAGATAAATTTCTCGATGAATATCTTTTTGTATTATCTACTAAATCACCTTGGTATGCAGATATTGCTAACTATTTGGCCACAGGAAAAATGCCATTTCATTTATCTCCTAGAGAAAAAATAAGAATAGTCCACAATAATACATCCTATTCATGGATAAATAAGGAATTATACAAGACGGGACCAGACCTCATCATCAGAAGATGTGTTCGGGAGGACGAAATACCAGAGATACTAAAATCTTATCACGATGAGCCATGTGGAGGACATTTTTCTGACAAGAGAACTGCTTACAAAATCCCGCTTTTAGGATATTATTGGCCTTCCATTTTTAGGGACACCAAGGAATATGTTAGAAGATGTGATAGTTGTCAGAGAATGGGCAAACCTACTCTTTCAAATGAGATGCCACTACAACCACAAGTACTTATTGAACCATTTGAAAAATGGGCACTGGATTTTGTTGGACCAATCAGCCCACCTTTAAAGCAAAAGAAGTATATTCTAGTATGTACTGATTATGTCACTAAATGGGTAGAAGCTAAAGCACTTCCTTTTTCTACTGAAAATACTATAGTTTCATTCTTTTTGAGGATATTTTTACTCATTTTGGTGTTCCAAGAGAAATTGTAACAAATCAAGGGACACAGTTCACATCCAGACTAGTGCAGAAGCTTGTGGACCAATACAAGATAAAACATCGGAAGTCAACTCCATATCATCCACAAGCCAATGGAAAAGTTGAGTTCACAAATAAGGTGATTGAGGCTATCCTTACAAAGACTGTACATCTACATAAGAAAGACTGGGTGGAAAAACTTCCAGAAGCCTTATGGGCCTACAGGACTACATGGAGGAATACTACAGGACATACTCCCTATGAACTTGTTTATGGGAAACAAGTCTTACTTCCAATAGTGTTCTAGATCCACACCTATAAGATAACAGTCCAGTTAGATCTTGACTTGTTAGAAGCCCAGAAGCAAGGATGACACAATTCAATGAGCTTGATGAAATCAGACAAGAGGCCTTCCAAAGGACTAGCTTAGTGCAACAACAGAGTCAAGATGGCATGATAAGTACATTAAAGAAAGGAAGTTTCATCCGGAAGATTGGGCATTGCTCTTTGATTCAAAATTAAAAAAATTTCAAGGGAAATTCCAAACCCATTGGCTTGGACCTTATGAGGTTGAGGATGTCTTTGACAATGGCGCAGTTAGAATCAGGGCTGTTGACAAAGAGAGAAATCCTCTATTAGTAAATGGACATTGACTCAAGCTTTACCAGAAACCATTAACAAGAGAGGAATTTGTTAAAATATTTCAGGATATTTTAGAACTGAAGATGGTCAAGAAGAGTTCTTCTTCTTTTCCACCTTAGAAATTTTCATTCAGTTTGTTCTTCAATAAGATAAGAAAAAAAGAAAAAAAATATAATGAATAAATTATATGTGTATATATCCATAATATAATATATTATACATATACAAAAAATTAAAAAATAAATAAATAAATAAATTTGCATAAACATGAAAACCAACAGTTGTTGGCATGTTTATATAGAAAACTTAAAGTGAAAAACCAAATTTGTTGGCACTTCAAATTTTCTTTTCAAAAGAGGAAAAAAAACAATAGAGTTTTATCTACTAAAACCTTCTTTCTCTAAGTGCAGAATCAACAATTTCCACAACTTGACAACTTTCCGCAGCTTGGAGAAGTTTCCGCAGCTAAACAAATTTCTACAACCTAATAATTTTGAAATCTACAAGGATGCTTGATGATCTAGATTAAAGGATAGTTGACAACAAGGCACCTGCAGGAGATCAAAGGACAACAAATGAGGTTAGCAACAAAAAATTAAAGGTATGTGTTTCTTTAATTTAACAATAGGGAAGGTTATATAACATGTGTGACTAAGAAGATAGAGTACTAAAGTGAAATCATTAGAACCTAAGGGTAATGGCCACCTAACAAAATATCATATGCCACCACTCTAAAAGTCCTTTCACGACCTTATGCCAAATCTGCCAAATTAATTACCAAATCATAAGTTTGAATGCGCATAATAGTCAGATTCATTCCCATAATCCTTATGATAACCCATCTATTCTTCCCTATTCTTACACTCCTTTGATCTTTCATAGCCACTCCATCTTTCTGCAAGCTAGCAAACCCTACCAGTCCCATTTTCCTGTCAAGGTAGCCAATATTCGAAGCAAAGCATCCTTCGGCATAGGGATAATTGTTTGAACTGAGCCGGCAAGAAAACAATTCCTAGAGGGGTACCCACAAACTAGGGAGCTGCTGTAAATAAGACAATGGTTGCAGTTCCTTGAGAAATTTAACGGCTTCCACAAGGAGGTAACCAAGACATTTGTGTGCTCATTCAATGGAATGGAGGCTGAAATTTGGGACATAAAGCTCACAGTAATGGAGTTTATGATTGCTGAGGCCAACGAGCTGCTAAGAAAAGGAGAAAAATGGTTTAAAAACAGAGGGATTGACAGGGAGGACTGGAAGGTCTTCCTCAAGAATAGAAACATGGACACTACGGTATACAAAAAAGGTATTCCAAGCTCTACTCTTAAAAACAAATGGAGAAACTTATTACTTGTGCTTCAGAAGTTTATCACTTGTGAGGGTAGGTTCGGGCAAATATATTTTTATCATGTTAGAATGATGATGCACTTCCTTGAGGATCATCAGATGAACCTCCCCTATTTCCTTTTGAATAGCCTAAGGAAAATAGCTACAAATGTTTAGAATAAAATTCAAGGTATAGAAAACACCATGTACCATCATGGTATGGTAAAAATATTGGTCGAATTGCATCTCCGAAGTATAGGGGATGCCTGGGAGGGTTTCCTAATAAGGAACCATTTTGAGGAAAAATCCCCAGAAAAACCAAGTAGCAGCAAGGCCCTCAGAGGGAGAAACAGAACCATAGAAATGATAAAGGAATAAGCACCTCAAACTTAGACAGAGGTAACAGAAGAAGAGTTTCCTATAGTAAAGAATTTGTAGAGAATGAAGAGGGGAAACCCTAGAAGAAAGAAAGTCAGCCCGAGTAAAGAAGAATTCTCACAAACTAAAACCTCTCCTCTAGAAGAAAAATCAGAGAATAAAAGGAGGAAAGTGTAGAAAACACAAAACCCAGAGTTGAGAAGGAGCACGAGGTTGAGCACGATTCCACAAAAAACCTCAAAAACACATTAATCTTGAAGAAAATGAGCCAAATTAAAAGGAGCCAATTGAGTAGGAGCCAAAAGAGAACACTCCAACAGAGATTGAGCCAACAGAGATTGAGCCAATAGAGAATGAGCCAATAGAGTATGACCCAATTGGAAGCCCTAGGAGTTCTCCAAAAGGGTCACCAAGATCATCACCATAGCCTTACAACTCACCTCTAGGAAGCCCGATACATAGTCCAGGTATTGACCCCACACAACAAGAAATATATGACTACATAGAGTCACTAGAAAGGAAGGCGACAACAACAAAGGAAACAATACAGAGCTCTGGAGAAGGAAGCAACCAGGTGAATGAACAATTGATCTCAAACATCCTTAAGCAGGATATCTTTGGACTAGAAACACTGAATCAATATCTTAAAAATGAAAATCAAGCCTTGAAGACATAGAGTGAGATACAAATTACCAAGAGTGACAATTTGATCCTACATCTAAGCTTGTAGTATAAGGAAAACAAGAATCTGAAGAAAGAGAATATAATTATGCAGAGAGAGATAATCAGTTTAAAGTACAAAATTCTAATGAGGAAGCCTAGAATGCCAATCTCTGCCAAAAAGAAGAAAATAGTGAAATAGGGAGATGACAAACAAGAGGCACAAGAAAAAGACAAGAAATAAGTGTATGAGGACCTACAACATCTCCAGTCTGGGGGAATGTAGAGTCTGAAGATTGTCCTACCATGACATCCTTTTTGCTTAATAATCCTCTCTTTTTCATATATATTTACTACTTAAATAAAGCCATATCTACCAGGTTTTGATGAAGGTATGCAATAGTATGTTTTCTTGTTCATATTTAACTGTATACCCTATTATTTTATTAAAGTTTCAATTGGCTACCGAATCATCTTGTTTTCGCAGCTAATCCAGGTTTCTATTGCTGTCTTCATTGTTCGCAAGGTTCCAGAGTTCCAGGTCAGGAGTGAAAGGTGTGGATGGACAGAGGATGGATCCCTCATGGATACCTTCCTATCCACTTGAAACTATTTGCTAAAAGGAGCACCAGAGATCGTGGTCAAACTCCAAATCAACCGCCAGATTAACGTAGAACATAAGCCGAGATTAGTTGAAACCATATCATTTTGCTTTCGAAATAGAAAAACGAAGGTTTAGCGATATAAGTTTAGATAGGTTAGAGATATTAGGCTTAAAACATTCATACGGTTATGCCAAGAGACCTGCTATAAGACTAATGACCACACTATTATTTGGGTGCACGCCGAATGATATGATTATGAAGAATTTGTAATTTTTGTGAATAGAATTGGTTTTTGTGTGCAAACATTGTGTTGATTTGAAGCTTTGAACTGCTATGTGAGGGGCCCCTATAAACAGTGGCAGGTTTTAATCAATTATAATATGATTTCCTTTAATTCTTCAATTTCTCTGTTTTGTGTAACAACACTGCATAATGATCTCTCCAGTGAATTGTTATCTGCATAAGAACTTTAATTTGCTTTATATCTAGCTTAGACTATTATCTAATTTTCTTTATAACTAGTACTACACAATTCTTTCCTTTGCATATTATCCAAGTATGTTCAATTCACAATATAGATGTTGCTTGGGTTACTTTGTTTGAGTAGAAATTGAATATGTGAGAAGTCCTCTCCAAAACAATTGAGTCCAATAGTATTCCTTCATAGCTGATAGAATAGGTTTCTTTTTTCACTTAGAGAATTAGGAGCTTCAACATAGAGATTCAAGATAAAAAATCCCAAACAATCTAACATAAGTAAAACCACTCTCACATCATCTACAAAATAATTGGATAGAGATTAATTCCTAGGAAACTTAATCAGCATCCCTAAGAATTATGACACTAATATAATTCACAAACACCACCCCTATCTTAAGTTTAGATCTAAAAAAATACATAACGACCTAATTAATAACTTCTAAGCACATATTGTGCACCTGTACTTCATCAGTCTACCCACCCTGGTTGACAATTTATGATTGCCAATTCAAGGACATTGAGTTGGCCAAACAATTATTGCATGGCCAATGTCAACTACTAAGAACACAACTGACACTCTTGAAGATCATGCTAAAAGTTCAAGATCCAACAAATCATCATAGAACTACTAAGATGTGAAATCATTCTAAGTAATTGGAACAAGTGGATGGCCACCAATATCCACCTAGATCAATAGTCCCCCCTTATGAATTAGCGCTTTCCATTACATCAAGTTCCTCCACTGAATTAGGGAAATTCTACTAAATTTGACTCCTAATTAGCCAGTTGTCCTCGTGAAGGAGATTCCTTGATAGTCACACCCTTTTAGTGTCCATGATTTGAAAAATTGTCCTTACTCAATACAATCAAAATTGAGTTTCAGAGGGGCCAAGTTCTTGGCCACCTCAATGTGTCTAAGAGAGGTGGAAAATATGGTTGAAGTATATTCACAATAAATATAAGGGGAAATCCAAGGAAACATGGAATAATTAACTTAAAATCATTCTTACCCACAACCTTGGTGAAGGTGTAAGGATTATATTGAAATGGGTGGATATTATAATGGGTTCATAAGATGCTTTTTCTGCAAAGGGAACTATTACTTATCTCCTGCCTAAAACTTGTGTGGAACCTGATCTTGATCATGGGGTTGATTATACTTAGCATTGGATTTCTAAAAAATATCATGAACTCATTGTATGTGCTACATCCATTCAAAAAATTTGGTTACTGAATTAACCTCAATCCAAACATAGAACACTTCTCCATGTGTAGAATTAATGGGTATAGTTACATCATTGGAACCCTAAGCATAACTCAAAAGGGTTATGGATAATAGAGCTATAAAGGAATTTGTTGTAGCCATGTTGAATGAAAGGAAGGATCTAATGTCATGTGCATAGATGTTTGGATTTTGTAAATTCTTAGGATATACACAATTATTTCATTGACTAGCTATGTTTTTCCATTGGTTGGGGAGTTGAAAATAGTTAGTTTGGTCATCTTGGTGTTCATGATTGACCAAAATCTAGAACAAAATATATTAAGGAACCTATTATCTCCATTTTAAATAATGCGCAGTGAGAGCCTAGACCAAATATGCTTGAAGATAATCTTTAGAAATACCTTTGTTGTGATACTCTTCATGTAGGGTGTCTAAAGGGCCATCTTGGAGAAATGGTGATTAATGACAAATACATAGTTTTTATGAACCAAAAACCTTTAAAATGATCAAAAGTCAATGAATATAATCCAAAATCAAGAAAAAGAACTCCTTTGATGATGAACCCAATGCCAATACTAGATATGATACCTATAAAAATGAATCAACTCTTTTAAAAAACTTTTCCCTCAAATTTTGTAACTGATTGTGTTTCTTCATGAAATGTTCATTTTCCCATCTAGCTTCTTCTAGATGCATATTCTTTGAGTTGATTAGATACTCCATAATAGTTCTATTCTAAAGAGATAGAGACCATGATCTATAATGTTTTTTGGTTCAAGAATAAGCTTCCCTTCTTCATGTAGTTTTGGAAGTTCCGTTCACATTGGAATAGTTTGTCCCAAAACCCTTTTTAGGCAAGATATGTTAAAAAACTTATGAATGCAAGAAGAAATAAAATATAATTCATATGCCACTTGTCCAATCTTGTGAATAATCTCGTGGGGTCCATAAAATTTTGGAGCTAATTTATGATTCTTCTTTCTACTTGAGTGTAGATTGCTTCAAAGTTCATAGTCTCCAAAATATCCAATCACCCTCCTCAAATTATTTTTTCTTTTGATGTTGATCTACTTGATGCTTCATGTTGTTTTGCACCATTTGAAAATTTTCCTTAATAATTGTCAAAATTTCTTTAGTCATCTCCATATGTGGATCTATTTCATGTACTTTTGACTTATCTTGCAAAAAATATGAGATACTAGGAGTTAGATATCCATAAAGGGTTTCAAATAGGAATATTTTAACAGATGTGTGATAGGTAGTATTGAACCACCATTCTGCGAAAGGAAGCCACTTCAACCATTGATATTGCTTGTCTAAAGAATAATATCATAAATATCTCACTAAACATGTGTTAACCATTTTTCCTTAACCATCCATTTGTGGACGATATGTTGAACTCATAGCTATTGTTGGTCCACTAATATTACGTAATTATTCCCAAAAATTTCCCATGAATTTTGGATATTTGTCACTTACTATGACTTTAGGAAAGCCATGAAGTCTATGAATATCCTTCATGAACACTTCTACAACATGGATTATTATATATGTAATTTGATCTACACAAAAATGTGCATACTTTGTGTCTATCAATGAAAAAAATGGCATCTTTATCTTCAAATTTCGTTAACCCCATGATGAAGTCCATTTATATATCTTCCCATATTTTATTACATACGTTTAATGGCTGAATTATTCTACAAATTTTACTATCTTCCATATTTTATTATAAATTTTTGAATATATTTCTTCATTCTCCTCCCACCCCTTTTTATTTTTATCATGTGATATGTTTCAAGGAACCCCGCATGTCCTGCCATCAAAGAGTCATAGGACCACGTTTATATTTGTTGCTTCAACTTGCTTGATGGCATAAAAATTGTCTACCCTTGTACCAAAGTATATCTCCTCTCCACTCTCAATGTTACATAGAGTTCATCTCTTTCTTTATACTTTGGATTTTTGGTTTAGTACTATTGTTATTTTTTCTTTAACGACGAGCTTCATCTAACCACATATGACTAGAATATGTAATAGAATATAAATTTGGGGCTTCTTGTATTCTAAAAAGAGTATTTTCTATTACACTTCCCTTCCCCTTTTTGTGGATTATTTTGAAATCAAACCATTTCATTTTGGTTGCTTGTCTTATTACAATATTTTCTCCAAAAGGAATTTTAGGATATCATGGTATATATTGACCTTAAAGTTCCTCCCAATGAGATACCATCACCATTTTTTTATTACATGTAAAATTGCTTCCATTTATTTCTCATATATAGATTTCACCAATTTTTTCCCTTCAATTGGTTTCTTTCAAAATCCAGTGGTCTTTGTTCTTGTATCAATACTACTCCAATCACTTGTCTTGATGCACCACATTACCCTATGAATGTTTTACCAAAAATAGGTGTTTCCAATACTAGTTTAGAAGCCAAGGCATGCTTTAAGAGAGAGAATTCCAAAGTTGTTCATCATTCCATACAAATGAATTATTATTCAAGGGATATGTGTGTGGGTCGATAATGAAAACATAATTATTAACAAATTTATGATAATATCCTATAAGTCCCAAAGATATTCTAAGACTCTTGATGTTCTTAGGAATAGGTTATTTTGTAATTTCTTCAATCTCTTGAGGGTCCACCTTAAACTCCATTTGAAATAATATGACCCAAATACTCTATGCCTTGTTGACCAAAATCACATTTGCATCCTTTTACGTACAATTGATTATTCTCAGTAGAAATTTATCCACATGTTTAATGTAGCCTTCCCATGATTTTCTATGGATAAGTATACTATCAAATAAAAACAACACAAATTTTCTAATATAGAGTCAATTTTTTTTGTTCATATAGCTTGGAAAAGTAGAAGGAGCATTATTCAAGCCAAAAAGGCATGACCAAGAATTTTCGTACCTTTCATGTCTTGTAAAATCTATTTTTATAATGTATTATTTCCTTATTGTAATCGAGGAGCAACTTGATTTAAGATCAATATTCATAAATAATCCACTTTAAGAAGCGCATGTAAATTATCTTTAATAGCTGAGATTAGCGAATTTATACTTAGAAGTCAATTTGTATATATCCCTATAATTAAGACACATCCTTGAAGAATCATCTTTCTTCCTCACCATCAATATTGGAATTTCAAATGAACTTGTACTAGATTGAATCATACCTCAATTTAGCATTTCTTTAGCATTTCTTGTACTATTTTCCAAATATCCCCTTTTTGTTAATGAAGATATCGATAAATCATTTTATTAGAACATATACATTTAGGTATTTGTTTAATATTATTTCTATGAACTCTATATGGATGTAGACCTTTATGAATTTCTTCAAAAACACTATAGTTTTTTTCCAAGATGACTTTTAATTCTTAGGAAATATTTTCATCTTTAGACTTAACTTCAGTAGAATAAAGTTTAACCAAAAATCTCTTACTATATTGTTTTAGGATATTTTCCATTCAATAAAAATTAATAATTTGAGAAAGTCCATATATTAACCCATTACTTGAAAAAATCCATATATTAACCCTTCAAGTTCATATTGAATTCCTTATATTTCAAATATCATGAACAATTCATTATAGTTTGTATTCCCTCATATACAAAGACACATATCACAAATTCAACTGAACTGTAACTCAATTAACAACAACACCTAATACCTTAACTCAAGTAACAACAACACCTAACTACCTTACTGTAACAACTCCAATGAAAAAAATTACATAACTTCATTACTACTTAACACTGACATAGTAATAGCCTACTGCTATAATTGGCTTCTGCTCCAAAAGTCCACCATTAGAGAAGCATGGCCAAATTCAGAAGAGATTGTGGCGATTCTTGCGGCCACCCTCGGCTTCCTCGGTTTTCTCGTCTTGTTTCTTCTCGTGGCGCTCGTGGAACGCGTACCCACCGGTGCCCACAGCGCCCGCACCAGCGACCTCCTCCTCTGTCTTGGGCCTCCTAGCATTCTCAGGATCCTTTTTTGCCTCTTGCTTCTCATACTAAATGTATCACAACAACCAATTCAATTCTAACACATCAATTAAATCCATTCCAAAAAAAGACAAACATATACTCATTGTATATACAGCAGAACATGAGAAATACACATTCATTGCATATATAACACATCATGAGAAATATATACTCAATGTGTATATAGTAGAAGATAGCATACCAGTGCATAGCCTCCAGCAGCCATGGTTCCGAGCTCCCCGCCGTGCTCCTTGCGCTGGTCGTGTTTCACTTCCTTTTGGGCTCCCCCATAGTTCTGTGATTGACCTTGCTGACCATCATTGCCGTAATCGGCCTTATAACCAGTGTCGGCGTTATAACCAGAGCCAGCGTTATCACCAGAGCCAGCCCGGTAATCAGAGCCCTGGTCAGCAAAGCCAGAATTAATGTTAACGTTATCGTTGTCCTCCTCCTTTTTGCGGTTGAAGAGGTGGTGACGCTGTCCCTCAGACATGCTTATACACACAAAAAGACACACCGATTATATATGCGGCGACTGGATTCGAATCCCCCAACACGCACAGGCTTGAATAACAAATGTTAGAGAAAACAGCAGCTAGTTATCTATCTATCGAGGTGTACTAGGTATGGGGGGATATACAATGTATATATAGCCGGTAGAGTTGGCCACGTTATAGGATAGAAACAGCATCATATGCAGCATATACAAACGCATATGCTAGCCAACACGCAACCACCCCCACCCAAGTGAATCGAGCGTCCATATTGAAGGTTAAGATTTTCCTGAGATATTTTTGCATTGGTGGGCTTATTTTTTCCACGTGAAAAATATTTTTCACTGTTTTTTAATTTATGTCATTTATATTCTCTGATTTCTATGATTAATACTTGGTTGATGCATATAAATTTATTTGTATTATACAAACAACAATAATATTTGCTTATGCTAAATTTATCATTTTATTATATTTATATCATTTTATTATATTGGTATAAAAGTATGTCGAGATAAAAGAAGATACAATTTTGTGATTTCTTCTATATAATTAAAAAATGGCAAGGGTGGAGTAATAATCAAAAATGTAAATTTCATTCTAAAAGTAATAAAGAATATTGGCATACTTTTCTCTTCTTTTGAGAATCATAGTTAAACAATATTTTTTGTTTTTGCATAGCATTTGTACGAGAATGTGGGTGTAATATACATTTCTTCTATAGTTGTGGTGCATGATAGTGTCACAAAAATCAATTTTTACATTTAGTGTTACCAATGTTAATGCTAGACCATGTTAATTTAATCCTTGTGATTTATGTATCATTAATGACATGATAGTGTCACAAAAGTCAATCTTTACATTTAGTGTTACCAATGTTAATGCTAGACCATGTTAATTTGATCCTTGTGATTTATGTATCATCAATAGCATGACAGTGTCACAAAAGTCAATCCTTACATTTAGTGTTACCAATGTTAATGCTAGACCATGTTAATTTAATCCTTGTGATTTATGTATCATTAATGCCCAAACCATCTTTAGCGAGATCTATTTATTGTAACTTCACTTTGGAATTGGTACATGATTTGATCAAGTTTGGTCTTATGGAAGACCAATGTATTTACTAAATTCCATAACAACATATGCTAGCAAATTTGAAGGGGAAATGGAAGATGCAAGTGTGTATGTAATTTGCATTCAACCACTCTCAGGGCTCCAATTACTAATCCTCCTTGACTCATGAATTCCAAGGTAGCATTAATCATTTCCCTACATATAGTAAAATATGTTTTTCCAGTGAGTAATCCTCCTCTTATTATACTTCTACATTAATGATTATTTCTACAAAACTTTGTGTGTTGACATATTAAAGGATTGGAGCATGTACTTGTTATGATTGTTTGGAATATTGTTTCTTAAAAAGAGGTATATTGAAGTGTTAATCTTGAACGCTCATTTTGTCAAGAGTCTATTAGTCCTATATGGAAGAAATTTCTAGTCATCTATTATTAGCATATCATTGTGAATGTCTATCAATATGTATCTAAAATTGGCTTACATGCCATTGGTGCCCTTTTCCCATTGGATTGTTTCCAAATTTATTATAATGGTAAATATTATCCATAAATAACATCATGTATTTTCTCATACATAAAAATGTTTTCCCATTTATTGGTTAAAATTGGTCCAATCTTTTTACAAGAATTATGGATCAGTGGCTGAATGAGCAAAGGTCATTTTTGGAAATCCTCGCACAAATGCCTCTCAATTTGGAAAATGTTTAAGGCCTATAAACCTCAACTACTATATTAGAATGTATTGAATTTGTTTCATATATTCTTGGAAGATTGTTACAGTTTGAAAATGTGAAGGCTTCATGTCCTTTACAAGAAACCCAAGCCCTTCATGTAAGTGGTTGCATGTATTTTATGGTTAGGGTTGAATATGATAATAGATAAGACTTAAAGATACTTCAACCAATAGAAAACCAATGAGAAATATTAAAGAACTATTACATAGGGAAAGATGAATTACCCAAGATAAAGAAGGTTGTTGAAGATCCATTGGGAAAATATCCTCTTTCAAATCCTCGCTTGAGAGCCTATGTACAACAAGCCAACAAGCATAATACAACATTATATTTGAAGGAAACTCGAATTCTTTAAATGAGCAAAATCATCATAATAACTTTGGATTAAAAACTATATTACAAAAACACTGAATCGGAAACAAGAGAAAAAAATTTCATATTAAAGAAAATTGTTAGAAATACAAAGTGTAGATATCACCTCGTACTTACCGAAGGCATTGTTAGGAACCATACTCCAAGTCCCTCCACCCTATTCCATTGAGGGTATCTTCCATGGAGTCTTTTACTTCTTAATGACATAGAGAGAAAGGCTCTTCTAAAAGATTGAAAGAAATAGGAAGATTAGGAAACAAGGGTTTCCTTATTAGTGAATTGGGCTTAAAAGCCAAGGGAAATGCAGACAAGGAACAATGGATAAATCACCAACAAAGGATACTTGATCAAGCTTGCATTTTGTTCCACCCTAGGAACGCATAAACACCATAAAAAATTGGTTAGGTTAATTGGATTTTAGTATATAGGAGGTGGATCTCAATTAAACCTATAAATCCTGCCCGAAAATGTGTAATAATGTGCACATTTAAATCCTTTTGGTGCATTTTGAAGACATACACTAGTTTTTTTAGGAGACTGGTGTATATAAACATTTTCTGTTGGGAGGGTTGCATGCATACATGTTATGGAAAAACAACAAGGTCATGTGTGAACTCAAGATATTCGTTTCTAAGAGTTATTTTTGGGAAAAAGTCTGCACAGGGGAAATGGATTCATAATTTAGGCGAATGTG
>APFE030651246.1:5000-20398 GCA_000404065.3 Pinus taeda
ACGAGCTGACGTCAGTGACTAAACTGGTTTGTGGTTGCAAAAATTCTACATTAGTCTTTAGAAAAATAAAAGTATTAGGTTATTTTTGGGATTTAAGTCTCAACAGTCTTGCCTATTTAAGGGTGCTCTTGACTGAGCAGTAAACCCCTTTTTGTTAAATAGAAGAGTCTATGTTGATGCTTCATCTCTGCAGAAACTTTGTTTGTATGGGTATACTAGTTTGGAAATGATTACAATGAGGGGTTACCTTTACTCAATGAAGGTCCATATGTTTCACTTCTAGCTTCCTCCTCAGGAGGCATGCATTTATGGATGGATATACATGAGTAATTTGCCAACTTGAAATGCTGGGGACTAAGCTTAAACAGATTTGAGATTCTTTCTTGCAATTATCCGGCACCAACATTTCTTTACTTCATCATTATTTTTTCTTAATTTGGTGTTCTTGCAGTAGCTGGTTGTAGTGGCTAATTTGTTCCTCTTATTATTTTTCTTGTATGCCAATTAAACAATTGTTTTATCCAATTGGTTGGTAGTGTACGTGACTCACACCTGGTCATTGCAATGTTTTTTCCATGCAAGTTGAACAACTGTTCTGTTTAGTAGAATATCTTTTAAATATCTTGAGCACAAGCATTGAATATCTTTTGAAAAATATGGTAATGTTACTGGGAAATATAATTAGTGTACCAAAACATTGAAAAGCAATCTAGGATGGAATTGCAAAAAAGTTCATTGTAGCTTTTGAAAAATATCCTAATGTTACTAGGAAATATTAGTACCAAAACATTGGAAAGCAATCTAGGATGAAATTACTAGAATGGAATTGCAAAGAAGTTTGTTTCAATTGGACAACAACAGAGTTTTAGCGTGTGTAAACTTAGATAACAACGGAGTTTCAAGGTGTGTGAACTTTTATAATGAACAACATTTCTAAAAACAAGTGTGAACTTTTATAATGAATAACATTACTAAAAACAGTCATTGCCATCTCTATAATATACGAGTTTTTAAAGTTTTAATTTTTTTTTTTTTTTTTTTAATTAGTATTAGAATATATAATTGGAAAATAAGTAAGCATTAGTTTTAAAACAAGTTTGAACATTATAATGAATAGCATTTTAAAAATAGTCACTGCATTTCTATAATATAAGAGTTTTAAATTTTAAATTATATATATATATATATATATATATATTATATATATATATATATAATATATATATATTAATATATAATAATATATATTTTATTTAATTATACAATAATGTTAATATAATATAATTTTGTGATGGAGTAGTGACGAGGACAAACTGCAATCAAAATATTATTTAAAAATAATTGTAATAATTTTTAATTAATTAAAAATATTAATTAAATTATTATATTATAATAATACAATCGAATCATTTTAATTAAATTTTCCAATACATATTGTATTATGTAGACATATCTACAAATATTATTCTCAGACCATTTTTCCAATTTAAAAAATCTATTGGCCTCCCTTTGCACCTTTTAGGGAAATTGTTAGTTTAATGATTGTCGTAACGTTTAAAAATATGGTAGTGGTTATTATGTTTTTTAATATGGGTGGAATATAAAAAAATTATTTGCTACTAAGGGAAAAAAAGGTGCGACATATTTTTATTTTGCCTTTTTATTAAGAAATCAAATTAAAGTTTTATATAAAGTTTTTTCAATAAAATTTAAATATATAAAGATTATGATTTTTATGTAAATAAAAGTAAATTTATTTTTATTAATGGTTGAACATTTTAAAATATTAGTTATTATAATTATTTTTTTATTTAGATTTTACTCGAGAATTTTTTGAATCTAGAAATCTTAATAATTTTTAATAGAGATGATGATATAGAAGCTTCTTATTACTATTTCATTTACTGAATTTTCACTTTTCTCTATTTTTCAACTTCTATTTTTTTATTAATTATTTATTTTTAATAATTTCATTCTCATCTCATCTAATTTTTTATTATTTTTTTCTTAGTATTTACCCTTTGTTAATCTTTAATTCTCATTATTTTATATTAATCTATATTATTTTTCTTCTTTTTAATCATTATTTTAATTTTAAACATTTCTTATTTTTATTTTATTCTTTAATTTCATTTTATCCTTATTATTAATTTTAAATTTATTTATTATTACTAATAATTTTGGCTAACCTTTTTCTGGTTTATTATATTTTTCTTTCAATTAATTCTTATTTTATTATTCATTCTTTAATTCTTATTTTTTCAATTTTCATTAATATTATTATTTACTTATTTTTTTCAACAAATTCTTATTTCATGTTTTAAATTATTTATTTTTCAATGGATTTGGTAAAAAATTTCAATTATTATTTTCAAATAATTAAATTTAACTTTGAGCTTTCACCTAACGGATGCTAGTTCCTTTTCTACTATAAAAAGCTCTTCAACACTCATTTACTCACAAAACTCTTTGATCCCTTATAATGGATGGGGTAACCATCCAAAACATTTTGTCTAAGATGGATAAGAAATTTATTACACAGTTCTCTTCCATAAATCTCTAACAACCACAACACTTTCTAAAGTAATTAAATCCATCTTTACTACATTTATTAAATATTATTTAAAATATAACTAAATACGTCTTTCCTTGTGATTCACTTATAATTTTATTTAATAAAATTTGAAATTGAGTTTTTATTTTTTTGGAATCAAAATTAATAAATTATGATTAGTTAGGTAAATAATAAAGATTGTTGAATTTAGGCTTCTACGATCCATATCAAGATTATTAAGATGTTTTTCAGCAATAATCACATTGAATTTTATTTGTCGACGTGTTTCAAACCAACAAGTGTGGTTCATCGTTAGGACGAGATGAAGAATTAGATCATGGCCCAAGTTAAATAGACAGATCCATCATTCAACGACTGATTGAGGAATCTCTACATCTCTTAAAGAATGATGAATCTAACTTCATCTTTGCAACCTGCAAGCGTGTCCATTCAAAATGGTGAACCTTGGTTGCAGTGGCCCTTCCATGCAGGGATATAATTGTTGAATTTAGGCTTCTGTGGTCCATATCAAGATTATTAAGATGGTTTTCAGCAATAATCACATTGAAATTCATTTGTCGACGCATTTCGAACCAACAAGTGTGGTTAATTGTCAGGACGAGATGAAGAATCAGATCATGGCCCCAAGTTAAATACAGAGATCCATCATTCAACGACTAATTGAGGAATCTCTACATCTCTTAAGGAACACCATATTTGACTTCATCTTTGCAATCTGCAAGCATGCCCGTTCAAAATGGTGAACCTTAGTCGTAGTGTTCGTTCTGTGCAGAGATATAATTGTTGAATTTAGGCTTTTGTGATTCATATCAAGAGTATTAAGATGGTTTTCAACAATAATCACATCGAAATTCATTTTTTGACGCGTTTCAAACCAACAAGTGCGGTTCATTATTAAGATGATATGAAGAATTAGATCATCTCCCTAGGTTAAATAGAGAGATCCATCATTAAACGGATGATTGAGGAATCTCTACATCTCTTAAGGAATGCTAGATCTGATTTCATCTTCGCAACCTGCAAGTGTGCCCATTCAAAATGCTGAACCTCGGTCATAGTGGCCCTTCCGTGCAGGGATATAATTGTTGAATTTAGGCTTTTGTGATCCATATAAGGATTATTAAGATGGTTTTCAGAAATAATCACATCAAAATTCATTTGTTGACCCATTTCAAACAAAAAAATGTGGTTCATTGCGAGGACGAGATGAAGAATCAGATCATGGACCCAAGTTAAATAGAGAGATCCATCATTAAACAAATGATTGAGGAGTCTCTACATCTCTTAAGGAATGCTAAATCTGACTTCATCTTCACAACTTGCAAGCGTGCTTATTGAAAATGGTGAACCTTAGTCGTAGTGGCTCTTCCAAGCAGGGATATAATTGTTGAATTTGGGCTTCTGTGATCCATATCAAGATTATTAAGATGGTTTTCGGCAATAATCACATCGAAATTCATTTGTTGACGCGTTTTGAACCAACAAGTGTGTTTCATCATCAGGACAAGATGAAGAATCAGATCATGGCCCTAAGTTAAATAGAGAGATCCATCATTCAACAACTGATTGAGGAATCTCTACATCTCTTAAGGAACACCAGATCTGACTTCATCTTCACAACCTGCAAGTGTGCTCGTTCAACCATCTTAATAAAAATAAATTAATTTTCAATGAATTTCAATGTGATTATTGCCAAAAACCATCTTAATAAAAATAATAAAGATGTTTATTTTGGAATAAAATTTCAAAAATTTTAATTTAATTATCAATAAATGAATGGTAAATATTCAACTTGATGTTGAGATCTTCTAGCAAATACTCTGTAGCATGGCTGAGGTATTAAATGTTTTCGGTGAACACTTCACCCATTTTCAAGGAAAAAATGCTACATTTTTGATACGAAGAGAGCTAAACCAAAAATAAATAGATAAAAAATCTCAAAAACAAGGGATGTAAGGAAAAATTGTGAAGGTTATTGAAAATTAAAAATAATTTATTGATAATTATAAAAGAATAAGTCATATAGACAAAATCCCTCGGTATTTGTTGAGATACGGACGACGGGCGAACAACTAGGGTTTCCAGACTTTTGCAAGGGTTGATCTCCATGGAAAGGTGCAAAGGAGGGAGCTCCACTCCCTCCTACAAGCAAGCTATGGCTAGCAGACATAAGAAACCAATAAAAAATGACAGAGATTCTTTAGAAGAAGGGAAAAGGAACATTGAAGAGGAG
Source organism: Pinus taeda (assembly GCA_000404065.3). NCBI lineage: Eukaryota > Viridiplantae > Streptophyta > Pinopsida > Pinales > Pinaceae > Pinus > Pinus taeda. The sequence continues at coordinate 9,809 of APFE030651246.1, forward strand.
CTAGACTGCACCAAAACAAGGGAGAATAATAACACAAAAGATAATGAGGAAGAAGACAAGGAACAAGGAACAAAAGACAAAGCACAAAAGGGACCTTGTAAATCCGAAGCTGAGATCACACCCAGAGTAGTTTTAAATGATCCTGCTCTGCAGGCACACAGGGACCACATGCAGACATATGCAATCATTTGTAAATTCATGGGATTATGGCCCATTGAAAAAGATTTACAGACATAGATTAAATACCACTGGAAACCAAAAGGAAGCATAGACCTACATCTTGGGTCAAAGGGATTCTTCATTGTGGTCTTCACAAATATTGAAGATAAAGACAGAGTGTTTGAAGGAGGGCCCTACTTCTATGCAGCAGCAGGCCTCTATATGCGGCCATGGATTATGAATTTTTTCCTAGAGCGTGAGGCTTTTACTTCGGTCCCGGTCTGGGTAAGACTCTACTCTCTACCTATTGATTATTGGCAAACTAAATCGTTAACTTCCATTGGAAATAAATTAGGGCATTTTTTCAAAGCTTTTGAGGTCACTAGAAGGGGAAAATATACTTCCTTTGCAAGAATATGTGTGGAGATGGATCTCTGTAGAGATTTTATGGATGAGGTAATCTTGGAAGTTTTTGATGAAGAATGGGTGCAAACAGTAGATTATGAGCATATCCCATTCAGATGCATAGATGCCATGAGCATGGGCACCTATTTAGAGACTTCCCTCTCAGTAAAATAGAGACCAAAAGTAAAGTTAATACAATGAAAGACTCTGAAAGCTTTCACAAAGTGGTACATAGAGGAAAAGGGGGCAAAGGGGGCCAAAGAAACATCAAAATGAAGGGTAACAGGCTAGTCAGAATAGGTTCCAAGTACTTGAAGAAGATGAAGCGATAACAAAACCAGATCAGGCAGTGGGAGGAAGTCTAGGGGAGAAGGAGAAAGAAGAAGACCGTGAAAAAACACAGAATATTAATAAACAAAAAGAGACTATGATGAGCGATGTGAAACTAGAGATGGACCAGGAAATGACCTAGAGTGAGATGGAAATGGAGGACTATGAGCTACATGAGATTCTTGACAGAGAAAACCTAGATCTGGAAGGGTTCTTGAAATAGGGAACCATGGGAGGGGTAGACTCGTTACCTCAAGAAGAGTTCAATAGAGTACAACAACTGTTCATATGGAAAACTCAGGCTAATGGGCTAGAGAGGAAAAAAAACATTGAAAGGCAGGGTAATGAAGGTGTGAAAACTATGAAAACTACACTAGGATTAGCACTTAGAAACCCAAGAAAGAAAAGAGGCAAGAAAAAGCAGAATGAGCTATTGATGGAATGTGGAAAGCTAATGATAGATTTAGGTAAGATGAAAGATCTAACCAGCTACTCCTTTACAAATCTTTAATAATAAAGTTTACATCTTGGAATATCAGGGGTGTAGGTAGTAAAAGAAAACAATGAATATTTAGTAATAGAATGAAGCAAGCAGCTCCGGATATGATCTTTATTTAGGAAAATAAATGTTCCATTCAAAAGATAAAACAAATACATAGCAAATGGCTCAATCGATTTGAGTTTCTAGAAGTCAAAGCAAAGAATACAGCAGGAGGCATACTCACTCTTTGGAACCCCCAAAAGATTGGCATGATAGATGCTGAGGCATCTAGGAATTATTTATCAGTGGTTATTGAGTCTGTGGGAGATAAGGATACCTATCTGGTCATGAATGTTTATGGCCCTCAAAGAATGGATGATAAACTCAAGTTTCTAGAGTCCCTTGTGGATCTCAGAGACAGATATGCAGGAATACCTTGGATCAAGGGGGGGGGGGACTTCAATATGATCGGATCACTTTAGGAGGAAAGGGGGAACCAAAACTGTAAGCAAAGACTCTTTAGCATTTCAAACTTTTATAGACAATATGAAGCTAGTTGACACTGATATGAGCAATGGTCTCTTTACTTGGAACAATAAAAGAGGAAGAGAGTCTCATGTTGCCTCAAAGTTAGACAGATTCATTATCTCAGAGGACCTTATGCTCATTGACAAGGAAATGATAGAGAGAGTTCTCCCCTTTGGAGGCTTAGATCATTGGCCAGTTCAACTGGAGGTTCAGGGAATTGGTATCCCCAGGAATAGACCTTTCTGATTTGAGAATATCTGGCTTACCCACCCAGATTTCATCAACAATATTGAAAAATGATGGTCAGAGGATATGTAGATTCATGGTACAAGAATGTTCCTTCTACACAAGAGACTAAAGCACATCAAGCTCAGGCTCAAAGAATGGAACAAGAATGAATTTGGCAATATTTTTGTAGCAAAAAAAATCTGTTGAAGATAAAATGTAGGAAATCAACAAAGCCCTTATCATGGATGGCTTTGACAAAGTCAGAAGTGATCAAGTAGCCCAACATCATCAAGATTGGGAGAATATGTGTAAACAAGAGGAATATTTTGGAGACAAAAATCTAGAGTTCAATGGCTAAAAGAAGGAGAGTGAAACACTAGATTTTTCCACAAATCCACCATGGAGAATAGAGCTCACAATAGTATTCGCTTCGATCAAGGATGAGGAAGGGAATATTCTTAACTCCCATGAGGATATAGAAGCTGTGTTAGTTCAGCACTTTCGAGGTATAGCAAAGGAAACCATTTCAGATAGAGAGCATTTTATCAGGGACTTAACAAGACATATATCCAAGCTGGTGTCTAGAGAGGATAATTTCAACTTTAATAGGCCAGTGACTGAAGAGGAGGTTAGTGAGGTCCTCAAAGAAATTCAGAATGGCAAAGTGCCAGGCCTTGATGGTTTCAATGTGGATTTCTTTAAAGCTTGCTGGAATATTGTTAAACAGGATATTATGAATGAAGTGGAAGATTCCAGGATGAGCATAACTATTTTGAAGGTGTTCAATACCTCCATCTTACTGATCCCTAAACAGGACAATGCTCAAACTCCAGACAAGTTTAGACCCATAGCTTTATGCAATGTGGTATGCAAGATAATATCCAAGGTAGTGGCCAATAGACTCAAACCTCTTCTTCCTACACTAGCTTCTGTGGACCAATCCGATTATGTGGAAGGTAGACAAATTCTCAATAACATCATTTAAGCACATGAGGTGGTGCACTCATTGACTAGCAATAAGAAGGCTGGAATGATCATGCAATTGGACCTAGCCAAAGCTTATGATACGTTGAACTGAACCTACATCAGGAAAGCTCTTATTGCTTTTGGGTTTGATCATGACTGGGTTAGATGGGTCATGGCCTTGGTAACTTCTTCCAACTTTTCAATATTCGTTAATGGCTCTCCCTCTGAGACTTTTATTCCTTCAAGAGGCCTCAGGCAGGGAGACTCGCTCTCTCCCTTTCTCTTCATCCTCATGATGGAAGGACTGGGTCAGTCTATCAAGCATGTGAAAGAAGTTGATAAGATTAAGGGCCTACAACTATCTGAGAATGGACAGGCCTTGACTCATCAACAATTTGTTGATGATACTATGCTGCAGGGAATCCCCACGGTCAAAGAAGCTGTAGCATATAAAAAAATCATGAATGACTTCGCCATGGCTACAGGTATGGAATTTAATCTCTCCAAATCTAATTTTTTTTTTATTTAATACCAATATTTCTATTTAGAGGAATATCCCCAGAATTATGGGCTTTCAATGGGATGTCCTCCCTTCAAAATATTTGGGAGTTCCTCTAACTGCTAAACCTTTGCACAAGAGTATTTGGGAGCCGGTGATTAATAAGATGTAGGATAAAATCGGAAAATGGACTATTAGATCTTTAAACTTGGCTAGTAGGTTGGTGCTTACAAAGGTTGTTCTTCAATCAATCCTAGTTTTCATGCTATCAACACTCCCAGATCCAAAAGGTGTCCTACATCAATGCAGAACCATCCAAAGAAACTTTCTTTGGGGTAAGGGGGAGGAAAGAAAGAAATGGGCCTTAGTATCCTGGGAAAAAATTTGTAAACCCAAAAACCATGGGGGTCTTGGTTTGGATGATCCAGAGATTCTTAGCAACATTTTAGGGGCTAAACTATGATGGCGTTGGGTAAAAGATCCAAGTGCTCAGTGGGCTAGCATCTAGAAAGAAAAATATGCTAGCTCTTGGCAAAATAAGGATCACATAAGGATGTCTGGAAGTATAAAGGGCTCATACATCTGGAATAAGGCTTCGGAGAACAGAGGCTTAGTACAAAAAAATAGCTTCTGGGAAATCAGAGAGGGAGATCTAGCTTTATTTTGGGAGGACAAATGGAAACAAGAACCTATATTGTTAAAAGAGGAATTTTTGGACCTCAAGAATGAGACAGACACCCAAGGGTTATCTAAGGTAAAAGATTTTTGGGATCATACTAACAGTGCATGAAAATGGAGAACTGGAGGAACACTGATTACAGGGATGACAACCCCTTGAAGGAAAAAGCAAAGGCACTTATGAAAGTTTTGGAACAAAGGAAGATTTTAGTGATAGGGGGCCAGGACCAACTTAGATGCGGCAACAATAATGAGGGAACCTTTAATATTAAGGAGGAAAAACACATTCTCCTTGATTTGGATTCCCATGTTCCGGATAGGGTTTGGCTGAACCTATGGAGGCATTAAGGTTGGATGAAGATTAAACTCTTCATGTGGTTGGTTCATCATAAGAAAATTTTGACTTGGGATAGCATTCGGAAGAGGGGTGTTCTGGGGCCTTCTAGATGCCAGCTCTGTGAAGCCCAAGAGGAGACAATGGAACGTCTTCTCAATAGTTTCATTTTCACCTCCAGGTTGTGGGATACATTTTCCACCATTTTCCAATAGATCGACAGGGATAAAGGGAGTGTTATCAATACCTTAAACAATTGGAGACAAAACTTTTTTGATTATGAATTTATTGGCTCAGCTTGGGCTCTTATGCTACGCTTCATTATATGGAATGTTTGGAAAGAAAGGAACAAGATAATCTTCAAAAATGAAAAGAGTCCCTCCCAACGCTTGTTTGAGCAGATCTTAAAATAGCTTAAGGAGACGGTTGGCACTACAGTGTGAAATCCCCCTAAGAATCCACCCTCAGAAGTTGAAATTCGGATTCTCAGTCAGCTGGGTATGCAGGGGCTTATTCCTCAAGGCCTGGATAGGAAGGTGGTGAAAATGGATGCTGAGAAGGATTTTTGGCATCCTCCCCCTCAGGGTTTTCTGAAATACAACATTGATGGGGCTTCAAAAGGAAACCCGGGAACTGCTGGCTTTGGAGGGGCATTAAGGGATGAAGTTGGAAGTATTCTTTTCATCTTCCATTGCCATTTAGGAAGAGCCACTAAAAACATGGCGAAATTAATGGCTCTGGAGCAATGTTTAGATTTTATGAAGCAGGATAACTACCAAAATGTGATTGTCAAAGCTGATTCTGAGTTAATCATTAACTCGGTCAAGAGAATTAGGTATGGCACGACGCCAGAAAAAGTCTTAAAACATTGGAGGCTGATCCAGGTATTCCAATGAATTTAATGTCACCTCTAATGCCTTTATACAATTAGTTTTAACCATGTGTGAAGAATGGCCAATAAACTGACAGATATTTTGGCCAATCAAGGAGTGATCTGTACCGAAAGTAGGGTTTCAATGTGTTGGCAAGAGATGCCTTAGAATAGATTATAGGCACATTGTCAAGACCAGGTGGATGAAGACATGGAGGTGTTTCGAAACAGATCCATGGAGGTGAGTTCTTGATGGCTTGGTTTCATTATGATTTGCTATTTTTTTCACAGTCTAGTCTTTGGTGGGAGGTAGACCACTGTCGGCCTCAACAACCCTGGTAAATACAAACTCAGAGACTCCTGGGGGATGCTGCTCAGCTGTCTTAGTTTGTCGGATGGTCGATCGAAGGGAAGGAATAGCATCTTTCATGGGTTCATGTACAGGTGTAGAGGAGATGGTATGAGGGGTTGTAATCCTGGCTTTCTCAGTGGCCGGAATACCCCTGATTTTCGTTCTCTAGAAGCAAAACCGCCCCACCGTGGTATATGGTTTATTGCAGGCCTCTCAAGTGGGAAGCGATTTTTCCGAAATGGAAGCAATTCCACTCACCAACCTACACGTGGCATGGGGGAAGGACTGATTACCGCCCTCATCGCGTGCTAATATTCGGGGCTTTAGACATGTGCGATATGATCCTCAGCCGTCGGATTTTGCAAGGCGGATCTACGGTCAGGAACTATTGTGCATGTTGGTGGGTCCTGATGTTTGAGTGCCAGGGATCTTTGTACTACGATATCTTCCTCGATCGTCGGATTGGGCGAGGAGAATGGAAGGTAGTGATTAAAGATTCAAGTCCAGTTGTTTAGTTTCGTGGGGGGAATCGAGGATGTTCGCACACTCTTCTGATCGTACAGCCTAAGCATTGTCTGTCTTTTAAGGGTTTGGAGTTTTTGTTTGTAGGGTTGGGGGTTCTTGCCTATGGCTCGATGACCTTGGCAGTTAGAGATTAAATTTTTGTCGATCCATAGTTCCTTGAGGACTGTTGTATTTTATGTAAAATATTTTATGTTTTAATGAAATAGAAGGTACGACTCTTGCTTCAACAAGAAAAAGGAATAATTCATATAAGATCAGTGATAAGAATAACATATAATTAAGTTGTCAAATAATTATCTTAGGAAGAAAGTAAATTAAAATTAAAAAGATTGGTCAAAATGACTAAAAATGTGACCTTAATGGGGTAAAGTAAATATGAATAGTAATAGATTTTAGATCTTATAATCTTTTGTGATCCATAATGTAGTAAGCATATCTTTTGGATTAATCACATTAGTATTATTTCGTCGACGTTTCGAACTAGCTAATGTGGTTCATCCTCAGGACAAAGGTGAAACAATCTATAGATCCTAATGAATAAATAGCAAGGATGCATCAGAGTCTAGAATTAGCTGTTAGAAACTAACTGTTAGAGTCCAGTAATAGATATTAAAACAATCAATTAATAATTATTAATATTAGTGGGATGTCAAGTTAAAATAATTAAAAATCTAGTAGTCTTTAAGTGCGACTTTTTGGAAAATTTTCCAATTTATTTTACAATCTAATTTGTCTAGAATCTGGCAGAGATTCATTGAAATCACAAGTTTGACAGGTGAACTCTTCACAATCGAAGTACTCCCAGGGTTTTTCAGGGTGTTGAATCCATATATGCAGTAAAAAAACCAATTTAAACAACATAAATCAAGATTTGACCACAATTTTTTTCGTCAGATTCTAGATATAAATATGTTGGAAACTCTAAGAAGTTACACTTAAAGACTACTCCATTAAAAATATTTATAAGAAGAAGATTATTAAATATTTTAGAATATTCTTAATATTATGCACAAATCAAACGTGATATTTATCTTCAAATTAGTTATGTATTTTTTGTCTTTTAATAAAGTTGATTAATTTTCATAATATCATATGAACAAGTGTCATATGAAATGAGTTATAATTTTTTGGAAATATAGTATTGATAAGTCATGACTAAAATTGTAGTGAATCTCCATGGTCAAGAATTTTGTTACATGTTTATCTTTGTTTAACTTACATATTAATTCTTTTTATCATTAATATTAATAACAATAAACAAGTTATACTTTAGTTATTGTTACGATACACACACACACACACACACACACACACACACATTAAATTTCAACAATATGAGATGTATTATGAAATAAGTGTTTGATGCTATTATAAATCGATGTTTATTGACATTTACAAACCATTTGATTTATATGACTATCCTGATTTTTATAATATTGAATATTCGTTGGAATTGTCTTCACATAGGGTTGGATTGCCATTCTTTTATTGCAGTTATATCTTACAGTTGACGTGATTTTCCTATAAATCACTAAAATGTTGTTGGCCTATTAAAAAATCTATGGTATTGTGTTATCTTTACCTATTCTTTTATAGGGTTGTAAGATTATATATTACAAATTAGAACCTTTCGTGTATTGATTTTTTAGATCTCTTTATATAGTCATTTATTATTTGTTCAATGGAATTGACTTCACATGGGATTGAACTCTCTTTCTTCTATTATAACTATAAATCACTAAAATTTTATTGGCTTTTAAAAAATATATGGGATTGTATTATCTTTTCCCATTCTTTTATAAGGGTTGTAAGATTATAATGTACAAATTAGAATGTTGTTGGATTCTTATTTTTCCATCTACTAGATAATATATATATATATATATTATATATTAATATATATTTTTTTTTTTTTCCAGTTGTACCCTATTACCACATATAAAATTAACCTTGATACCACCTATCTTTATGAATTTGAGCCTTGGTTTCCATTAACAAGTATTTAGAGGTAAATTTCTCCCTTTAAGCATTTTCCTAAGTTCTTAATGAATTAATGAGAGTTTTTGAAATACCTTTACTAATAAAGAAAGTTAGCTTGATTTTGTACCACTGCATCCATTCCAGTACCTGAGTTCCAAAGCTTTATGCCTACATGCACACCAAATCGGGTTTGGTCACATGAATATTAGGATTTGATTTCCAGCTTGCATTGAAACCTATTTGGGTTCGTGCCTGTTCCTCTATTCCATAGAATGAAGGATTTAGGTCAACACCAAAATATATATTTTAATAGAAATTGAGTGATCCATGTGGATATTGGTGGCCACATGCCTATTCCACCTTGACCTCTAGTTGTTTTCATGAATTTCCTTGTTTATAGCAAGAATTACTATTTTAGTAGTTTTTAGGGTTGTGAACTTCCAGAGTAGTTTTGATCCCCTAAATGACATTTTTTTTAGGTTCGTAGCAGGCCCATGGCCATAAGTAGGGGATACGGAAAATCCTGTAGTACTCGAAGAGATATTTCCAATGAGGTATCGTACACACCAAACAAAGATACTATGACCAAGTTATGAACCTGGGAAGTTGGCTGCCCAACTAACCCCAATGGGGCCCACAAACTCTTAGCGTTCCATCTCTTGGGGTTAGGGTTTTGGTTGATTATGTTTTTCCCTTGTTTTTCAATAATAATAAGGTCCTTGAGCCTCATTGTAACACGTTTCAGAGGCATGTGGCCACCACATCTCTTCTCAAGGATAATCTACCATTGCCTAAGGTAGTTTATTTCCATTTTTGTATGTAAGCATATTTCAGTTCTTTGATATTAATAAAATAAAGTCTTATTTCTACTGCATATCTGTATTTATGTGTATATCTATATTTTGTTGCGTTCTTGCATGAGTCTGGATCAATGGTATTAGAGCGGTCTGCTCTTTCTCTGTTTTTCTTTGCATGTCCCCAACAAGGTCAGGGCATAAGGATTTAGGGCTCGAACTGGTTGAACCTTTGCGAGACCATCCTCTCAAACCTTGACGAGATCCTGTGGAAGAAGAAAATAAATATGAGGGGGAAGGAGATCATTTCAAAATATTGCTTGAGGAAGACCTCAAGTGACAAATGAGTGTGATGATGGATAAGTTTTCCCATATTCTTCGGTGGCTACCCACAGGTGAGACATCTTCATCCAGTAGCCACTATGGAGGTGCCACTCCTTTTAAGGTACAAGCTAACTTTGACATTCCCATATTTGAAGGCCAGATAGATGTAGATGCTTGATAGATTGTTGAATGTGTTAGAAGGATATTTTTCATTTCATGACTTTTCCAATTGGGAAAATATTAATTTTGCACTCCTCAAGGCTGCCCCACATGTCAAGGACTGGTGGGAAACCTACTGTGAACAAAAGGAAGAGAGGAAATCCTCACTATTTTCAGTCGCACCCATTTGTAATTCTTTCCAAGGTGCCATCAAGGAATAATATTAACCTATCAGGAGCTATGAACATAACTACATAAAGTGGACCACACTGCAACAGGGAAGGGACCAAGATGTTGGCATTGTGATTCAAGTGTTGTCCTTGATGGCAAATCAATCAGAGGTTTGATACAGGTGATGGCAACTTAATCAGATGACAAATCAGAATGCAACAAGTCAAGAGATAGGTATACGCAGGTTGACCGTGACGAAAGTGCGTATATACACGGGTTAGCGAAGCAGAAGGCGCGTACGCGTATACACGCGGCTTCACAGAGGGAAAGGCACGTACATGTCGAAAACCATGGTTTTGGTCTGTGGTATTTGGTCCATGGTATTTGGTCCAAAGTGACGACCCCAAGTATTGGGTCCAAGGTATTGGTTCTACATGGTTTTGGATCATGGTATTGAGAGAAGCCTAAACCTATATAAGGAGAAGATCATTAGGCCAAGAGAGTGAAAGTGTGTGTGAAAGGGTGTGTAAGTGACGAATGTTTGATGACGTGTGAGATCCAGATGCTGGTTATGGGTTGGTGATGTCTTGCTTGATCTGAACCAAGGTTGCACTCATGTGAAGGATGATGAACGATGGATCGGGATCTTAAGGCTTGGAATGATTATCTTTATATGGTTTGAGTATGGATAGACTAGATCTATTGACGCATGTTTATTGTATGAATGTTATGATCTGGGTATGTTCTGATGTCTGAAATAGTTGCAAAGTTATGAGGTAGAATTTGCAGATCTGTACGCGGGTTGT
>APFE030651246.1:34970-49329 GCA_000404065.3 Pinus taeda
GAAGTGATCGAGTCATCAACCGTAGGAGGCCCGGTGACTTGCTGCCCAAGGAGAGGGAATCCATGCTTATCCGGGTGAATACACACTTAGAGAGGTTGTTGGCAAAGTCCAACCAAGAAAAGAAACTGCTAAAGAACATGAAGAATCATTATTGGGCAAGGATGCATGTTTGTAAGGCAAGGATGAAGATTCTTCAAAGGAGGTTGACCGAGGCTCTCAAAGGGAGGAAGAAGACCAACCCGCTCCGTATCTTGGCTGAGGCCTCTCTCACTCACCATGATACTTCTTAGCCTCCTCCTAGCAGCAACCCCAAGAAATTTTGAGATTTTTGAGGCATTTTTGGTATTTTTTGGAATTTTACAGGTTTTGGCCATTTGACTGGTCTCACCCTGCGCGCGACCATACATGGGGGCAACTCAGAACGGGGAAAACTTTGCATTTTTGGAATTGTCATGCAAAAATACACTTGCCTATGGATGGGTTTCAGATTTTATGGAGATTTGGGCTTCCAAAGGCTCAAAATGCATGCAAATTTTGACTTTCTGCCCCTATTTTGAGTTGCAGAAAGCTCTCTTGGGAGAAATGACTTTTAAGGGGTCAAATCATCTCCAAATTTTGAGGGGTCACAAGCTATCTTGCACCTGATTTGGACACCGGGAAGGCCCTCAAACAGAGCTGTGAATGCGCGCGACCAGTCAGAGTGATGTGCACGACCTGTCAAGGAAATTTGCCTGTTTTGACTAGTTCGGCCAGCAAAACACTGTTTTCACCTTGGTTGACTTTTGAGGCATGTAAATGATGGATTTTTGTGTAATTTTCATGGCACTTAGATACTTTTACTCTCCTTTAACACTTCTAGAAGTTTCCTTGATGTAAATGGTAAATATTTAATGCATGGATAGGTTTCCTAAGTTTTAGAGGCAAGTTGTTTTGACTGCCTATTATCTAGTGATTAGTTTAGAATTAGTTGAAACAGCTCCTAGGAAGCTGAGCTCGACCCCTAGAGGTGGGGAAAGGAGTTAGATCTTCTATATTATGCCTTCTCTTACTCATTTTCATGGTTGGACTCTTGAGGGAGAAGCTCCTATTGTATATTTTACTTGTATCTCTGCAATTTGAGGAAAAGGAAGACCAGGGTTTTGCAGACATCATTGGGATTCTTGTGGACTCTTGTGTTTATGGTGTGTTCTCTTATTGTAATTGTAAGTGTGTTTATGTGTTCCATCTCTTTCTTTATTGCAGCTTATTAAACAAATGAAGTGATAAAGTTTGAATTCATGCTTGCCATGCTCAGCTTTCAAATTTGTTTAATGTTTATGTTTTCCACTATCTAGAGAGGATTCAAAGTCATTGTTTGCCCTCTTTAGCTTCTCTTCTTTCCTCCTTGATCATCCATCTCAGCTAAAGGCATCAACACAAACTCCTACCTTGCCCCAAAGAACCACCTGCAAAAACTGAGCTCAATCCCCGCACCCTGAATTGCACTCCCTTCAATTGCCACCAAAAATCCCAAAAAACTTTAAATCAACCCTCCTTATCAGTTTACTAGCCTAAAATCAGTGTTTCTAATTGGTCAACTCATCCTATTGAAAAATCCACCGAGTTTGACCCGAGAGAGCCTTCTCATACCTCGTAGGGCTAGCTACGAGGCTGAATGGTTTGATGTAGCCTTGAGATTTGTCTATCTCAGCCTAGGTGAAATTTCAAGTGCTAACAGAACCAACATCTATGAGAAAAATCATCAATAAAAATAACATAGTACCTTTTTTTAGCGGTGGAGGCTGTAGAGAATGGTCCACACACATATATGTGAACTCCCTCTAGGATTTCTCCAGCTCTACTGTCTCAATCCTGAAAGGAAGATTTCGCATACTTACACAAGGCACAACCTTTGCATGTATCCATCTGCTCCAGTTTTCCCTTGGGAAGTCTGGTAGAAATCTGCTACATGATCTTCAAGAACCCATAATGTAAGTGGCCCAATCTTCTATGCCATAGTTTTCCAACATCTTGGCTCTGCACCAATTCAACTTTGGAACTCAATGCAGCACAGTTGTCTACCTCCAGCTTGTAGAGATTCTTTACTCAAATCCTAATCCTCTTGTTCTGTCCAGTGCTGATATGCCTCAAGAATATCTTTCCTTTACTAAAGACTACATCATAGCCTTTGTCTTCCAGCATAGCGACAAACACAAGATTCTTTTTTAGACCTGGTACATACTTTACATCATTCAGGGTGAGAGGAGCTCCATGCTCCCTCTGAAACAAAACCATGCCTTCACCTAAAACATGGTACTTTCCATCATCACCCATCTTGATCTGCATCTGGAGATCCTTCTCCTCCAAGGTATTGAAAAGAATCTTGTCGCCGATCATGTGGAATGAACCTCCACTGTCCAGGTACGAAACACATCCCACCATTGATGAAACCATGCATGCAATGAGAGAGAAATCCAATTTGAACTGTGAGGCTAGTGCGTCACCATCTGATCCCTTCAAGGATCTCTTCTTGGATATCTTCTATGGACAATTCGTAGCATAATGGCCCACCACATGACAATGAAAGCATCGAACTTTCGATTTTTCAAACTTCTTCCCACCATGGGAAGAGCTGGATTTGGGATGGGACGCCTTCCCTTTCCATTTCCTTGCCTTACTCGCTAAGGCTAGATTTTCTTCATCATCTTGCTTTCATGAAGATCCATCTCTGGTGCTTCTTCTTATCTCCTCCTACATCAGATCCGACCAAAGTCGTTCCCAATCCGGCAGTTTCTCTCTTCCATTTACTGAGTCTTGGTAGCTATGCAAGCTCTTAGGAAGACCAAGGAGAGAAAGACTCACCATGTCATCATCAGCTGTCATGATCCCTACACTTCCAAGCTCATCCCTGTAGGTGGTGAGCTTGTTCAGATATATAGAGATTGTGTTGCCCTTTTCACACTTGATTTTTTGAAGCTTGTCTTTCAGTGCTAGCTTCCTTTGATTGTTGCTGTTTTGATATAGATATTTAATGTTTTCCATATTGAAAATGGTGTCTCCTTCCCATGGAGACTGGAGACTATGTGGTCTCAAACTCCCTCTAGAAGGATTCTCCTCACTTTAGCCACACATTTCTTCCATTCTGCCAATTCTGTAGCATTAGCTGTTGCTGGCTTGGGGACTTCTTGATCAATGATGTCCTTAAAACCGTTTTCCTCTAATAATACTTCCATGCCATCCTTCCAAGCTATATTATTTGAGCTGCCATCAAGGGCATACTCGAGTCTTAAACCGTTGAACGCCATTGGTGAAATTTTAGATGTGATAAGATTTCAAATTCTATAATTAGGAACTTCAACCTTCGAAATTATCCCTTATTTGTATATTGTTCTTTGCTTTGATCACCTTTGCTCTGATACCATGTATAAATTCCCATTGTAGATCACCTAATAATGCAATGTATTGAAGCAAAATACTTGATCTACTTCTACAAACAAACTTGCGGAAGCTTAATAGATTTTGAGCAAGATCAAATAGAACACATATAACAGAGAATGAGAAAGCAATCACACATGAACACAGAAGAATACTCTGGGGAAAACCTCAGTTAAAAACCCCGATCTCTATATTATCATACAAGTGGAAATATCTCCAGATTACACAAATCTTTAGCTCACAAGCTATCCATCTCTCAGTACAATCCCTCAATTCAGCTCACAGACTGAATAGACACAACATATGCTTGCCCTCAGTCCTCCAAGCCTCCTATTTCCTTGAGCAGTTTCTCCTGGGGTCCAATGCTACCACCTGTGTGAATTGTCCTCATCAAACTCAAAAGTAACTGTGCAATCTCCAAGGAATGAATTCCTTCTGCATGCAAGAGATATCCTCAATGGAATATTCCTACAACTAATAGTACATTATCTCATCATCTGATCTCAACTGGGCCTTTGACTGAACTGACATGCATGAGTTATTTATGAGAGAATATTCAGTTATCTGAAGTGCAATAGTTACATGCATGCATGCATTAACTAAATGAACTCACAATCAGTTCCACAAACTATTGGAACTAATCTAATTGGACTTAACTTAGTTAAATGAGCTAACTAATTACAACTCAAAGTACAGCTCATCCTGATCTCCTTTAATCAAGGGATAACTTCCTCAATCAAAGGGGAAACTATTGCATGTCTTCACATAGACTTCATGTTTGATTTTCTACAACTAATTAACTCAAGATGAATTAATTAATTATTTTACAAATAGTTGCTAAGATCAAATTCGAATTTTAATTCTCAATTTTAGTTCAGGGACTAACTAAAATTGGAATGTATCTCGAAATGCTATTTATAGTAATGCTACTTTTAGCATTTCTTGTTTCTATTTTCAACACCAACTATATCAAGTTGTCAATGTGAACCAACTCCTTCACCAGGGAAAGTGGTTCACCGGGGACGAGGTTCAATAGAAATTTCCTCATCTCATGGAGGCTTTGGATGCAATGGGGACCGTTGATTTCTAAGGAGGGAGGACTGATCTAGGTGGATATTGGTAGCCACCTACCTATTCCACCTAGACCTCCAGTCGGTTTGATCAATTTCCTTATTTATAGCAACATTTACTATTTTTATTTTTTTTTTGGGTCTTGAACTTTCGAAGTAGTTTTGATCCCCTAAACGTCATTTTTTTGAGGTCTGAAATAATCCCATAGCCATAGGTAGGGCTATATGATAAATCATGTAGTACTTAAAGAGATATTTCCAATGAGGTATCGTACATACCAAACGAAGATAATATGACCAAGTTATGATCTCGGGAAGTTGGTTGCCAAACTAACCCCAACGAGGCCCACAATGTCTTGGTGTTCCATCTCCTAGGGTTAGGGTTTTGGTTGTTTAAGGTTTTCCCTTATTGTTCAATAATAAAAATTTCCTTAAGCCTCATTGTAACACAATTCAGAGGCATGTTGCCACATCTCTTTTGAGAGATAAGCTACCATCACCCGACGTAGTTTATTTCCATTATTGTATGTAAGCATATTTCAGTTCTTTGATATTAATGAAATGAAGTTTTATTTTTGATGCATATCCACGTTTATGTGTATATATGTATTTTATTGCATTCCTGCATAAGTTTGGATCATTGATATTCACTATGTTATTCGTGTGTGATCTATGATAAACAAACAATAACAAGATCAAACCCTAATTCAACTTTTACCAAAAATGTCTTGATGGTTAAAAAAATCAATCTTGGTTCTATTTTACGAACGATGTAACTATGTTTACCCTTTGATCCATGCAAAGAGAGGGGTAGGTTTTATTTCTCTAGTTTAGGGCTTTCTATATAATGCATCAAACTCTATAATGGAGAGCTAGTGAGAGAGGAAAGGTTGTTGTAATTTGTAGATTCAAGACAAGCTTTTATTAACCCTTTTTGGCACTTTAAAGTATGTTCTTATATATGGTTTTAATACAAGTGTTGTGATCCTTTATAATATTCAGTTATTAATAAAAGCATAGTTTTTGGTTCATGGCATATCACTGTTAGTGATTCTATGAGTGTTATCAGCTTGCCTACGGGGATTGGTAAGGCCCTTCCTCTCTTGGGACAACTAAACTAATTGTACTTGTATTTAGTTTAGTTCATTTCTTTGATTTTGTTTCATATTGCAATATCTAGCTTATATTAACACATTTGATATATGCATAGCCAGATATCTCTGTGTGTGTGTGCAGAGTTTTGTTTACTTAGCATGATTTGCTAATCTCTAATTCAAATGTTAGTTAGAATGATTTAGATTTCATATAATAGAATCTCTTTGCACTTAGTTTATTTCACTTATCACTCACCAATGGTTAAATTTTGTTATACTATATTCTTTTGCTCATTAGATAGTTAGGGTTTGCAAAGATTGATTTGTTGCTAGTTTTGTTATGCTCTTGAATGCATACTAGAGTAAATTCGTTTCATTATTGCCAAGAACTTCACTCTCTAAGTACTTCATATATTACTAAAATAGAATGACATGAATGTATTATACTTCAAGTGTCGACTATGAGAATATTCCAAAGATGAATTTCAAGTTATTATTGAGTGTTTTCTAAGTGTATGGTTGGATGTATCAGAACCTTGAGACACTTCTTAACAAATTCACACTTGCACAAATATAGTGTCTTTACATGCAAAGGTGGAATCCACAATAAAATTTTATATGTTGCTCATACCACCTACATACATAGGTTTGTTGTTTTTCTTTAGCTGACACAATCCCCTTTATGTTTGTGGCTCTTATACAGGTTTTGAGTAACTTGTTACAGACAGACAAAGGATACTAGCTTAAGCGAACACCTGTGACTCCTCCCTTAGATTTAATTTTACTTTGACTCTCTTGTATTTTCATTCAACCTTTCCCATTGTTAGCATGAATTCTATCTCGGTGAAGTGAAAGATTGCTTTCTGGGTACAACTAGGGAATCAAAACAAATGAGTTAGCTATTAGTTGTCTTGGTTATTGATTTAATAAATTTGACTGATGTTCTTTTATTCCCTTTATCTTTCAAATTCCAGTGAGGAATGACTATCCTGTGAGTTCATAAAGAAAATTTAGACTTAGAAAATTATTTTTAGACATTAGACCTTTTACCTACACATATTTTGCTACTACAACAAAACAAGTTATTAGCACAAAAAATAGCGCCAAAAATCAGTGTATTTGAGTTTGCATATTAGGTTCAATTAGGGGTGAAAATCCTAGTGCTACAATGCACCTTCTCTTGGGTGCCATAAATAGTGCCGGAAATAGTGCCAGGTTTAGCACTGAGAATAATTTCTTCTATTGTTGCATCCAATTGCACTTCTAGTTTGTCTCCCAATTGTGATTTATTTTTCTGCTTCTGGCATGTCATTGAAAATAACTTATTTTTTGGCTTTCTAATTTATACCAAGTTATGCTTCCATTATAACTTCATGTGTTGCTTCAAATATGGCATTGCTTGTTGCATCCAACTTTGCTTCTATTATGGAATCTTCTTTAGCTTCTAATATGGCTTCCACTATAGTGTCTTTTGTTGCTTCAAATATTTCTTCCATTATTACTTATTTGTTTTCTACCTGAATGGCTTCTTTGTTTACTTCTTATGGAATGCAAGTTTGACTTCTAATATTTCTTCCATTATTACTTCTTTGTTTGCTACCTGAATTGCTTATGTTTTTGCTTCTCAAGTAACACAAAGTCAGGGTGCTAGTATTTCTTCCATTATTACGTATTTGTTTTCTACCTAAATTGCTGCTTTTTTTGCTTCTTAGGTAACACCAAGTTTTGCTTCTAAGCTTGCTTCTGGTGTGATTCTAGTTTGGATTCCATTGTTGCTTCCTTTTTTGCTTCCAAAATTTCTTCCTTTTTTTCTTCTATAATTTCTTCCTTGTTAGCCTCATGGTTTTCTTCCTTTTCGATGCAAGGTTTGCTTTCTATTTAACACCCATGATTTCTTATTTTTTAGCTCTATTGACAGTGCAGGACTCGCGAACATGTCAAGGGGATCTCCCCCGGTAATAATTCCAAATTATACCTCATACCACTTGGTTTAGGAGTCCCAGTAGTGGGTTGTAAGGTAATGCCTTGACCGCGATGTCGCACATAGGCAAGTAAGATAGCTTTGTCCGCAACAAGGCTGTGACTGATGCAGTGAGTCATGGAATGAGTATGAGAGGTTCCAACACTTCAAAGGGAGGAGGAAGGTGAAGGTGAGTTCTAGGTTGAAAGGGATTAGTCCCAGCTCTGCTAGGAACACACCACACAAAGGACATGCACAACTTCTGGCAGAGTAGTCGACACAGATGCGACAATCCTAGAATAAGGCAAGATAACCTGAACAACACTCACAAATCAGTCCAAGATGAGTGTGACGGTTGATATAACAAGGTTCAGAGAAAGGTATGTCTTGTGTCCAGCAAAGCAGTCGACATGGATGGTGACAACATTAACAACATGTGCAACAAATTAACAACAAGATTCATATAATTTCACGTGAATCAGTTCATACACAAGTACGTAAGTTAAACAAAATATATCATTAAGGAAACCGGAGCAGTCCAACTACAATAACAACATATGCATGAAAATGTGCTCGATTTTATTATATAAAGAAGTGTAAGTCACAATCATACAATACACCATGTAAACCTGCTATCCCTATCAGTAGAACATTATAGCCACATTCGCCCTCTCCTCGAAAGATATGTACTAGCTATGTGCAGTGGAGAAGCCAAGGTGCATTACAATACTATCCAAGCCCTTCAAGATAATCTTAGTAGAAGCTTGGCTGACCAAAAGCCTTTACAATGAGTTATGATGGAATATTTATAACAAAGGGTGGGGTGACCCTTGACATTCCCCTTTGTGACCATTCAACTACCCTCATGACTCTTCACCTATTCTATGATTGTCACGTTCACTTTTTAGATTTGACTTACGCTTGACATGTCTCAACAATACAAATAACATGTACCCATGTGAACAATGGCTTGAACAAGCCAAACTAGACACCACTCTGACATAGACAACTATAGAAGTCCAACTGCTCAACATCCTCATGTTGATCAACAATAACATATTGGTGCCAATATTGGTAGTCTCTGATAGTGTATGTGTGTTCCATTGTGACATCTATTTGGAACCTGAACCTTGCCTCCCTGGCATATAGGTACATCACTTAGGTCCTCTGTCCAACTCATCTGAAAGAATGCTCAACAATGTCCTCAATCTGGCCTGACCAGCAACATACTTGCACATGATGTCTGCACTAATAGGAAAGTCTGGACTAGTGGCGATGTGCATCAACTCGTCGAAGTACGAGTCAAGCTCCTGTTGGACCTACTTATTGGTCTTTGCTTGGGTGAGAGTCCCAAGTGATGGAATCACATATGTGTGCACAACATCCTCCATGCTCTGGAATACTTGTGCATGGGAAACCCGTATGCCAGTGATGAATTTTAGTAGGTCTTCATAGTTCCAGATCTGACTCTGGATACATGCTTGCAGCTTAACCACATTGGCCTTCATCATCTTGGGCAAATGAAGCAGGGCTCCTTTATACTTAATCATCCATGCTCGCATGTTATCAACGAGAACATGCATGTTCTTCAAGATGTGAACTCTTCTCACACATGGATGATGCCATCTGTGAAGATGAATGACTGCTTGATGCACAGTACTAAACATGGAGTACAATGCCCACATAATGTGTCCAAGGGCAACACTTCCTCCAGTATTGCCTTCTTTAGTTTGGCTCAAGTGGACATTGTCAACAAGTCTCCTCCCTGCTTGGCCACTTGTAGTTCCTTCGCCATTCACTCACTCTCAGCTATGAGGAAGCAAACACTAGATCTAGTGGCCTCGACTTATACTCTAGTTTCATTAGCCAAAGAATCTAGGTCCTTGTGCACATCTATCATGATCACTTGTTCTTCAATTTTCTTAGGGGATGTTTAGTCCTATGGAGTTGGTACTCTGTCAGGGTGCACAAATTTATTTTGAGATTCATCAAAGGAGTTGTCATGTATCTCTACTTTTGGTTAACCACCACTGACCACTAGGGATCTCAATTCATCCTTGGTCATTCTAGACTTGCTCAACATCTGGATGCATTGCGATGGGTGAGTCGACCTCTATCTGGTGAGGCATGAGGTCAGTGTCCTGTTTCAATTCCAGCTACTCCATGTCTACATCCAACTATTTGAAAGGTTGTTCTATCTCATGAGAAAATTATTTCCCCTGCGAGGGATCAACTTGTTCACATGATGCCAAATGTTCAGAAGAATCAACTACTTGTATGGGCGCTACTTTGTTTGTCTACAAGTGATGTGACCCCTACTGAATATGCTGCTGTTGTGCTTCCTTCTTCTATTAGCACAAGTCTTGTTCTTTCCACAGTTCCTCCCTCAGCTCATGTAACTCCTATATTTCTTCCATTATCTTCTTATCTCTCTGCCTTCACGCGATTCTCTTTTCGCGCTGCTTCCTCTTATATTTAATAGCCATACCTGCTTGTTCTACAAGTGGATCTGCTCGAAACTCATAGCTTTGTTCCTCCTCCATGCGGTTGACAATCTTTCTCTTCCCTTTGTCATGCGTAGGTATGCTTGGCTCTATTGCCTCTGCTGTTGTTGCTACTACTAGTGTTTTCCATGGTGTTGCTTCATGTTGTCGTGCTAACCATTCTATGACGAAATTGACCTGTTCATTGGGTCTAGAATGATGGTAACAATACCTCCATGAGTCTTCCTTGACCCAATGAAATGCCCCATGGATCCAATTTAACTGAACTATCATGCAGTGATCCTTTCCAATGCAATGTGGGTCATATGGGTTGAAGCTTCGAAGGTCATATGAGTACTTCATTTTTTCAACTTTGACATCTGCTTGCTTTATGCTCTTGATCTAATATAACCCAATCCGCAATGGAAGAGTGGGCCAAGGTGCCTTCTTCTTTCACTACAACCTATATATTAATCCTGCTGAGACATGATATGCTACTTCATGCATGACAAGCACATCCAAAGAAAACTTTGGCAGAACATGCGGAGGTTTCCCCACACTAAACACTCGGATGAACGTGTTGTCTAATGAGGCATACAAATCTGTAAAGCCTAACAATGACTTCATCACTTCTTCTAACATACAAGGTGGATCTTGTTTGAATATCAACTTATACATTGGGGTGATAAGATGGTCGGAAAACTGTTTGATCACTCCTCTAAAGCTATACTCAGAGAATAGCTTGAAATATGTGCTCACAACAGTCTTTGTCGGTGACAATGCCCATTGTAAGCCTAGGAACTCATGTCAGGCATAGACTACATCTAGAATGTAGGAGGACATATAAATCTTTGTATGCATGCCTTCAGGTGAATGTCAAGCCTTCGTGACTTGCTCCTTCAACTGATGAGCCAATATGCGAGAGAAGTTGCATGGTCTTCCTTCTCTAGCCAATTGGTCCAGCGCGACCACCCAACACTGAGGGAAGGTCTTAGTTCTTTATTGGCCACTCATTCGACATGCGAATATGACAAAGTATTGATATCCCTTCCTCAATATCTTCATTTTATAGATCAAGTTAGGGGTCATATTGAAATGAGCTGGCTCCTTTACCCAATTCTTCAGAACATCTTTGGAGTAGCCTTTGCTGTTGGGAAAGTTGAATGGAGGAGTCATGACAGTCATGGGTTCATCCATTAGATACATCTCATCATAGTCTCGTGCCCATAAGGTTGCAAGCTTCTTCCCACTGACACTGCTCAAGGTCATCATTTCGGGGTCAGTGTGGGAGACGATCCAGTGAATCATATCCACACATGGGAATGCGAGGTATCTGCATGAAATCAAATATAGGCTAGACTTATGAATGTTCACGTACACTTGATGGTATTCAAGGTATTCCAAAAAAGTATCTGCAAATGTTTCATTCACCTCTTTCCACTTCATTTTGATGTCCTTGTCTAGCTACAACTTCGTATCTTCGTAAATTGGCATGCTAGAAGACACCTTTTAAATTGTTGTTCCAACTGCAACACCATCAGTGTCCTAGGATCCTATTCTCCTGGAAGCCATTGAGATAGATGAAAACCTGAAAGATCTGGAAACAAGCATACATGGCAAGAAATATGTCAGTGAAAACAAATCAAATCTGGGGAAGGTCACAACACATACCTAGGGAACTGATGAGCAAGATTGCGCAAATTTCACTAAGAGGTTCAGTGATTGGCTGCCAAAACTGCACAAAAGGTAGTTTGGACTGACTGGAGGGCTAAGTTGGCATAGGAAACCTTTCTCTTCTTTTTCCTTATTCATTTTTTTCATTTTGAATTGTTTGACTTTTCATTTTTTTTTCATTTTTTTCATTTTCAGTGTTGGGCCAGAATATACAAATCTGGAGAGGAAGGTGAGCCTTCCTTCTCCAGATTGCTCAATGTAGCCTTGGTGAAGGAAAATACCGAGTCACGGTTGCTCAACTCGCTAACGAGCAATTGAAAGCAAGTAAGTTGATGAAATGAATGAAGACACTAATTGATAGTAGAAGTGATAAATAGTGCATGCAAAACATGAATGGAGGATTGAGTAAACAAATCAACATGCATGTGGGTGAGGCCGTTTGTCGATTGGGCGAACATCCATGCAAAATAGTTTCAGGCATGTGATAATAGTGAGATAGCAATGAAAATCGAAACAGAGCTAGGACAAGCTGGAATATATGTAAACGATAGCAGGTGTTCAAAGAATCAAGCAAACAACACTCACACAAGTGAATACACAAAAAGCGTCAGAAATGCAGAAAAAGACAAGTTGAGGCAACTTACCCATGAATAACTGAGATGGATGTGTCGAAGAGTCCTAGATGTGCTGTGGGATGTCAGAGCTCCAAGATCAATGTGAAAGAATGAGATCTAATGCGTTGAATAAATAAGTTTGGTCTCAAGACGTGCATGTCACAAATCTAGGAAAAAGCAACACTTGGAGGGAAACTTCTAAAACAACTTTGAGTGTAACCCCTAGATGCTAAAAATATCTCCCTAAATCATTGGATACCTTTTGCATGTTTCCTCTTACTATTACAGGAGGATCAAGTCATGCATGCATGCAAGTCAAGTTTCCTCGGTCCCGGGTGGAACTGGTCAACCATAATGTCCATGCATGCCAGTGCTAAAGTACTTGGGAAAAATACGCATTCATGACTGCAAGCTAGGCTGAATGACCAAGGGGATTGTACAATTTCTGGGCTCAACAACTAACTACTTCCTCGATTTGCACAAATCCTAGGCTAGACTGCCTGTTGGTGGGAAACATTGTGCAATCCCTGCTGGGAGGGTTGGCTGACAAGATTACGCAATCTTGGAGACCAACAGGTTGTTAGAGAGGATTGCACAATTCCTGGAGGGAACTGCTAGTTGCCCTCCAGGAATGCACATTTTTCAAGGTGAAGCTGCTCAACTTGCAACTAGACCAAGTCTGTGTAAGCAGCTTGTGAGGGGAATGGATCGATTGTGTTCAACAGGCTTCCTTTGTGTGAGGAAATCATTGAATCTTGAGTACTTGACAAAGCAAGACAAAATGTTGTGCAATGTTAGTAGGGAAGCTCCAAAACAGGCTAAGTCAAAATTTTAGAGGGTGGTTGTAGCCGCTACAACACTTGGCGACACACTGGTAGAACTCTAGCTCTCTGCATAGACCTTGTTCGTGAAAAACAAGTATAACACCTCCGGAAGTATTGTTTAGTTCTTAGATCATCTTGGTTTCACACTAACTTGATTTAAGATGTAGCATCTTCCAGACTCTTAGTCGATTGAAACACATTCCAAGCCAAGGCAACAAAGTTGTTTCAATTGGGGTTGAGGGGTATATAGGTGCACAAGAAGTATTGTTGTCAGAGTCTTAGTTTCATCTCTGGTGTTGCTCCGCTGCCAGCAGGTTTGGACAGTACCCCGGTGGAGTCACATAGGAACACAAGCATGGCTCCACTGCCAGTGAGCCTGGTTAGTACTGTTAGCGCTCAAATCTACCTTAGGCTGAAATAAGGTAAGACTCAAGTCCACATCAAACCACGCTTAGCCTCGTAGCTAGCTCTACGAGGACAGGAGAGGGCTCTCTCTGGGTCAAACTTGGCAAAAGATAATCAAAGAGGCTTGAGATGACTGAATTGATGGCTAATTTTAGGCTAGGTATGAAATACAAAAAGTTTAGAATTGATTTTTAATGATTTTGTTGAATTCAAGGGAAAGGCAAATTTGGGTGCGGGGACAAGGCACAGTTTTTGCAGAGGTCTACTTGGGGCAAGATAGGCGATTGTTTTGATGCCTTAAAGCAGGTGATATGGGTAGATCAGACTAGTGAGGGGCTAAGGAGAGCAAGGGAGTCTCAAGGATTCTCCTTAAACTGAAGAAAAAATAGAAGATTAAACAAATTTAAAGGCAAAGCATAGCAATTTCATGGATTCTACCTTAACACTTCATTTGTTTAATTACAGAAGATTCAATAGAGAAAATGATACACATACACAACTTACAAGTACTTAGAGAAACACACCATCAACACATAAAGCCACATGAATCCCAAATAGTGCTGCAAAACCCTGGTCTTTCCTTTGCCAAAATGCAGATAAGATATGTACAATAAAGTCTCAAGCTATTCCCAAGAGTCCAACCCTAAAAATGAATAAGAAAATACATAATATAGGAAATCCATCTCATTCCCTTGCCTCTAAGGGTCAAGCTCATCATCCTAGGAGCTGTTTCAACCAATTCTAAACTAAGCACTACAATCTAGGCAGTCAAAACAACTTGCCTCTATAAGATAGGAAACCAATTCATTCATTACATTTTT
>APFE030651246.1:49339-115519 GCA_000404065.3 Pinus taeda
ATTAGCCCACGGAACAACGAGTCTGACAGGGAGATAAAACAACCTAAGCCACAACTGTAGAGATGCTAAGTTGGCATATTGGGAGGGATGATGAGGAGTTCACATGTGCCCTAATCAGACCACAAAGTCACAACAATGTTCAACCCAACAAGGTATGTTTTGATTGATAAATTCATGTTGATTTTGATGCTAGTTTTGATAGTGTCCAAGTGTGGACAAGTTGCAGCTTGTGGGAGCTAATTAGAAAGGTTGAATTGGAGGATTAGAAGCCTTTCTTAGGAGGAGATCTTACAGTGGAGGATTAGGTGCAATTGGACTGGTGGAGGGCAGCGTGTTGGCTACCCAAAGTATCCCTTGACAAGTAGTCATAAAGGGAGTTTGAAACTGAAGGCTGGGTGAAGGTTGAAGCCTAATGGGTAGTACATTGATAGACTAGTGGACTGCTATATTGGTAGATTGAAGCTCAAGTATTGGCCAACCTAAAATAGTAGATTAGATCAGCTCGTGTTCATTGAAGTGTAAGTGACTTGCAATAGTGATAGGAGGCATCCCTCCTAGAGACTCTATGTGTTGTATCTTCATGGACTAAGGGGCAACTAGAGAGAAGAACGAAAGCAAAGGGCCGATAGGACGACATACGATATAGAGACTGCAGCAAGATTGTTAGTGTATCTTGTTTTCTTTTACTTATGGATAATTGAGGGCCATTATCCCCTGTATGGGAGCCCTAGACAATTGTATTATATGTTGATTAATATAACAAAGTTGGGTTGAAATATGTAAAAAGTTGTTTATACTTGTACATGTGTGATTCACTGCTTTATATTGTTCCACTATGCAAAGTAGTTCAGTTGAGATTCTTGGTTTGGTAGCGTAAGAGATTCTAAGATTATATCATATACCCAAGATCATGGAAATTAAATAGTATGGTGGTTAGAGCCAATGACATCAAAGGAGTTCAATGCGAATCCAGTATAGAAGAGGATGCTATCCGGACGGAGGTTCATGACGTCAGTGTAAAGCTCAGGGACTGTGTGGTAGTTCCCTCAAGCTTTGCATGGCAACAAGGTATGGCATGCATGATTGCTATGTTTCGAACAACGTCTCAATTGTTTCCAAGGATTCTATGAAGCAGATGTTAGATGTTCAGTCTCGACATTACAGTGGTGCCTTGGTGAAATTATGGGGCCACTATCATTGCTCTAATAAGTGACGATGATGATTATGGGGAAAATGATTGTCTATCATCACTCATGGGACTAGAATTCGATGGTCACATGATTAACAGGGGCGTTCGGTGGGTCCTGGTGTGAAAAAGAGCGCCTATCCTGAGATGCTCATGGCCTCAAGTTAGAGTCCCTTAAATGAGTAGAGCCAAAGCGCCTTGCAAGAAGAGATGTGTGCATAGGAAGAGAAGCACAATATGTGAGTATAAATGTTTGATGAGTACAAATCCCTGCTCTTCCAGCCCTTCATCAACAAAATGTGTGGGAAATTTTCTAGATATGCCAGTAAAATGTTGAGTCGGATGTAAAACAGGTTGCTTCCCTTCATAAGATGCACAATAAAAATCTAAGGCAGTGGAAATGATGGCAGAAAAGGAATATCGATGGAAACAAATTTTAGCGTAGGACATGGTGTTAGTGTGGCCAAATGGGATAAATGGTTGATAGGTGCAACACTTTTCCCAACAAATGAGAAGCCAAGGGAGCTAGGAGGTAATCAAACAGGATGGAGTTGAATCTAGAGCTAAGTGAGGAGGATCTCATAGTCAAAACACTCACTATAGTAGTTACAGTCACGGGAACTACAATGGTGACATAAGTATTGGAATTGTGCAATGGAGAGTCCAAGATCACAGGTCTTAACTGGCCACAAGGAATCAATGACGAAGAATGAAGTATCTGTTTTTTGTCTAAGGTGGAATGCCATGGCCAATGGTGGAGACGAGTAGCTTCACCAAGAAGATATTCAAACTAGCGTCGAAAGAATTGATCTCCAAGTGCGAGGTGGCGTGACAAAACTTATGCTAGTCATGAAAATTTGCGAGAGTATTTTATGAGAAGGGTCATATAATTATTTTAGATTCAACGTAATTTTATTTTTTATGGATGTCAGTGAAAACTGGTGACTAGAGACCAACAACTTGGATAGAAATGGGAAAATTAGAGAGATCCTTTTTTCCAAGTAAAGGCAATTCCAAGTAAATTGTTAGCAACCATGGGCGTTAGTTGCATGCAAGGTATTTGATGGCTTGCATAATGTGATGGTACATGGCCATGGAGAGCATCAAGGATGGAACAATGGCAAGGTGATAAGATGGAAAAATGAATTTAGGAGAAACAATTAAATAAATAAAAAAGAATTATGATGGAGTTAATATTTATTTTTATTGCATGTAAATGGGCATACTGTTGAAAGACCTGGTAAGGCATGTGTACCCCTGGGTAATCACCAGTATAGTCTAGGTTAGACCCAGGTGATAGGGGGATGTCAGGTTAACATGTACCCTAGTATAAAATTTGAGGGGGGTAAGGGCTAGAGTGAGCATGTTATTTCACTTAGCATTTTTTACTGGATTTAGTCAAGGAACCCCAAGACAAGTTTAAGGGGGAATTATTAGGTAAAATTGACTCAGGTTTAGCAATGTTGACCAGGTTAAACAGTGATGGTTTTGGGGCACATGTATTATGTACCCATGGTTTTTTCCCAGGTTATTTCATGTAATGGAGCCTATAAAAGGCTGAGAGGACTTCATTGTAAAATAGGTTAAGGATGTGAGCGGTGAAGGCTCACTTGGCCGAGTTGGCCAGGGTTTGGCCAAGGCTAATGAAATTTCATTTGGTTGGGTTTTTCCCAGATAAACGTTTGTGTTTATGTTTTATGATTGTTGTTGGTTATTTTACGTTTGTTTCTCTGAGTAAATAATTTATCTCTCTACAATAAAATCGTAACAGGTCTCAATTTCTAGTTAGGTTTCCTCCCCTATTGGGTATCCCAGGTCACATGTTGAGTTCATTTGTCTAGATGACCTATTCATTTGATTACTCTTTCATTTTTGGATTTTATTTATTTCATAAATTTAACCATTAAGCTAGTAATAATAAATCTATAATCTAAGGAAATAAATATGTTGTAACAAACTATTCCATTGAAATACCCATGGTTGATCAGGTCATCAAATTTTCACTGAAAAATGAAAGTGCTCGGAACTTCATGAAACCATCGCCAAATCAAATTTCCTGTCATTTTGAATCCAATGACGTTTGTTTCACCTCAATCTGACACCAGATGCTCACGTTATCATTCACTGAACATTTTCTCAAATAGGAAAAAAAATGGCAAATTGGGTGTTGATTGTGTTTTTTAGGTTTTATATGGGCCAATGGCAGGTTTCCACTTGTCTTGTCCAAAGTGGTTGAATTTCATAGTGTTTGATTGGTTGTTGGTGTATTTTGGTGGTCCAGTAACTGGGAGCCATGTGGGCCAATGGGTGGTTTCCACGTGTTCTCCCAATAGTGGTAAAAAATTATGGTTATGGACCAAGCTACCCCCACAGAGATCGAACACAAGACCTCCCACCAAGCAACAAGGATAATTACCAATAGGTCGTGCTTTTGTATTTGTTAACCATAGGCCAAAGCATATATTTAACGTTGGTGCAAATAACATTTGGGAGAAGGGGCCAGGGCTAAGCCCTAGCCTCTAACCACACCCGACACCACAAGACCATGGAGGAGGGAGCCGATGGGCTCGGGGCTTAGCCCTAGCCTAAGGCCATAACGACATGCCACCGGACCATGTTTCAATGCCCAAGCGCTAACATATGGAGAGCGGAGGTAAAGAGCATAGCCCAAGTCACATGCCACGGCATATAACCATGGAAAAGAGAAATTTTGGGCTTGGCATAAAGGAGCTAGCGAAGGGGGCCCGACCCCATGGTTTTATGTGCCCTACGTGACCACAGACGCAAGTTTTGGGAGCACTCAACGGAGGTGACAAAGGAGGGGGGCCATCCCCAGGTTTGTGGACTTTATATGACCACACAACAGAGGGAAAGGAGCTCTGAGAGGGAGGGTGGGCATTAAGGCCCAACCCTATGACCCGAGGAGCACATGTAACCATTTCAACTAAAGTTAAGGGCCCCATAACTATGGGCGGTGCTAGCGCTTCAAATTACCTTAGGCTAAATAAGGTAAAACTAAGGCTACATCAAACCACGCTCAGCCTCTGTAGCTAGCCCTATAGGACAAGGAGAGGGTCTCTCCGGTCAATCTCGCAAGATAATCAAATGAGGCTCGAGAATGACTAAAAACAACGCTAATTTTTACGCTAGATATGAAGTACAAGAGTTTTATAATTGATTTTTTTGGAGTTTAAGTTTGAATTCAAGGGAAAGGAATTTGGTGCGGGGATAGCAACAATTTGTAGAGGTCACTTGGGGAAGGTAGGCGATTGTCTTGATGCTTTTAGAGAGAATGAATGGCTAGATCTGACTGGTGAGAAGTTAAGGAGAGCAAGAAACTTTCAAGGATTCTCCATAAACAGATGAAAACATGGAAAATCAAACAAACTTAAAGGCAGAGCATAACAAATTATGGATTCTACCTTAACACTTCATTTGTTCAATTGCAGAAGATAAGATAAGGAAAGTGATACACATAAACAACTTACAAATACTGAAAGAAGCACACCATCAACACATAAAGCCACATGAATCCCAAATAGTGCTGCAAAACCCTAGTCTTTCCTTTGCCAAAAATGCAGATAAAATATGTACAATAGAGTGTCAAGCTTTTTCCAAGAGTCCAACCTCTCCAACCTCTGAAAATGATTGAGAAATTACATCATATAGACCATCCTAACCCCTTTCCTTGCCTCTAGGGGTCGAGCTCATCATTCTAGGAGCTGTTTGAACTAATTCTAAACAAGGAACTGAAATCTAGGCAGTCAAACAACTTACCCCTATAAGCTAGGAAACCAATTCATTCATTAAATTTTCACCTTTTAGTGAATGAATCTTCTAGAATAAGTAAAAATGTGCCAAAATTACATCATACACATCAAATTACATCAAGCTGGGTCAAAAATCACATCAAGAGGTGAAACT
This sequence comes from Pinus taeda, assembly GCA_000404065.3. Classification (NCBI taxonomy): domain Eukaryota; kingdom Viridiplantae; phylum Streptophyta; class Pinopsida; order Pinales; family Pinaceae; genus Pinus; species Pinus taeda. The sequence goes on from APFE030651246.1 coordinate 54,450, forward strand.
AATCATAACTGGCCGAAATTCTGAGCTGGAAAGTGAAAATTGTGCCAAAAAACCCTGTGCGCCACACGCCTGAGCCCTATGCATGACCGAATTGATTATATTTTGCCGAGTTTGACCCGGAGAGAGCCCTCTCCTGTCCTCGTAGGGCTAGCTACGAGGTTGAGCGTGGTTTGATGTGGCCTTGAGTCTCACCTTATTTCAGCCTAAGGTAGATTTGAGCGCTAACAAGTACCCCGATGGAGTTACTTGCACCACCTCCCTACGTAGGAAGCCTTTCTCTTCTTTCACCTTATTCATTTTTTTCATTTGACTTTTCATTTTTTTTCATTTTTTTAATTTTCACTGTGCATAACACTTATTCATTTCAGAGGCAAAAGAGGGATCCCGACCTATTGAGAGCAGAGGAGGTTGTTCTAGCAGAGAAGTCGTTTATTATATCTCTGACGTGCATGTTAAGGATTTCCTCATCACCTTACTCTACTTGACTGAGTTGACAAGGGTTAACCCAAAAATAGTCGACTAGAGAAGGTGAAACTAGTTAGTGTGTAAGCATTGTGTTTACACCAAGGTTCACTTCGAAGAGTATGTATTTTCCTTCGACATATCATGGACTAAAAGTAACAAGTTCATCATATAGAGGCAAGATGATAGATAACCAAGTAGCAATAGCTCTACAAACCCTCTTGTACTTTACCCAACTCGTTTTATGAGTTGCACATGGTTTCATGCAAACTAACCTACGGATGAACAAAACAAACAACAAAGCAAAGAAAAAGTAGAAGCAAAGATGAGAGCAAAGAAAGCAAAGAAACAAGCAAACAAAGCATGAAATTAAACAAGAATTCAATCAAACAACTGAAAGAAGACACTACTCCTACTCCTACACTAAGGGTGCATGGGCTTGATCACATGGAGTGATACTTCCAATGCAGCCACCGACGCATTGGTAGACCCATGTGACTGAAGGCTTGGTCTGTGAATAACCTAGTTGTGCGGACTAGCATACAAGAAAGATATGGCAGTGAAGACAACCACACTTCGTGTTTCAAGGTTCCCACAAGACATAAGTGAGTGCATGTGCATGAGGGACAGTCCATGGACTTATCATGGTGCTGTGTGACATTACATGAAACTTTGAAGCAAAAGCACACTCTTGATTGAGACATGTAACCAAACAAAAGAAACAAAGATAACTTGCGATGCACATGAGTGCTTGCAATGTAAGACTCCTCCAATTCATGAGCAATGGGATTGTGCAGTTCGAGTGGAGGAAGTGTGATCTGTGTGTGAGATGGATCTTCAATGCATATAGATGAGTGATGAGGAGCCTTGGCTGATTGAATAGTTTCATGATCAAAAGTGAGACTAACCCCAAGAGAGCGAGGGCCTAACATAACCATCAGCTTGGTCTGAAGTGCTTTGACAGTCTTGGGTGTCTCAACTTCATTATCAAGTAGATCATCATAAACCAATGGCTTCGAAAGATCAACTACGATAGATTCATCATCATGATCAAAATTGGAAGCAAATGGATCACGACCGCCATGATCAGAAAAATCAATGAATTCTTCAACATCCTCATGATTAGATGAATCAAATAGAGGGGTCGATGAAAATCGAATGAACTCATCCTTTATGTTTTTGGAAAAGATGGATGAAGGGTCAAGTAGATCTTCAATGAATAATGTATCCTCTCCATTGTCGAATGATGGACTAGCATCTGGTGAGTCCTGCGAGTGATAGAAAGTGGGTGCATCTATAGATGAAGATACACATACAAAATAATGGATGACAGGTTCATTAAAGAAGTTAGGAAGGAATGGAGTGGGCTTGGATGGAAGGGAGTCATCCTTCACAGAGTTCTGATGTTCAAGCTCCCACTCATACTCTTCATGAATGACATCGCATGTTGGTTGTGCAACACCAACTTCGTCAGTGGTTTGTTCCTCGTTCAAAACAAGTGAAGAGTCAGGAATGGAAGAACACAAGACAACATCATCCGGAGGAACACCTGGGTGCAAAGATGGAGGTCAAAGAAAATAATGCATTTGGGAACTCGAAGGACTAACAACCAACTCTGCATGAAAATTAAGTGAAGGGATGTTGGGAGGGTGTGAAGAATGAATAGATATGCAAACATGATCTTCAACATCGGTAATGGTGGAACTATTGAATGAAATGGAGGCAGACAATCTGTTGAGACGGTGCCTACTCCCACATGGGATTATGCAGGTCCATCAACGAAGAAGGTTGAGCGAGGTTTGACATCAAGCTTTCTCTTGGGATAGGCAGATTTCTTAAGGCAATACTTGAACCGGTCCCAGAGATAAGCGAACTTCATCTGGCTTTTCGAAGCTTGAAATTATAAGTCACGGAAGCGATGCCAAAAATCAATAATAGATTCACGTGGAGCCCTCTGTTGGTGTAACAGTTTCTTGTCAAGGTGGTCTGGATCAAAATGATGCAACATGTCTTCAATAAGATCACAGAAGCGCTGACATGAGTGCATGGTGTCAGCCGGTAGGCTAAGCACCCAATGAAATGGGGATTCACGAAGTGTGAATGCAAGCAACAGACTGACCTATTTGTCAGTAAACTCATCTTCCTCATAAATCATGGAAAAGAAGTTATGCAAGTGCTCAGGCTAGGCCACTTCTCCTTCACCATCGTATGTGTGAGTGGACAAGAGATTGAAAATATTCCCCAAGATGGAGACATCTTCACGATTTGAAAAACACCTTGGGGGAAGAAGAATGCAAGATTCCATGAAAGATATGCAAAGGTTCAGAACTGGATAAGAAGACACTGCATCTCATGAGTCCTTGCTTCTAGTGCCAGAAATGTTGATGGTGTTGGACTCGCCAACATGGAAATGGGATATCCTTGGTAAGAAGACCCAATTAGACCTCAGACTATTTGATGTACTTGTCCCAGCAGTGGGTCATAAGGTAATGCCTTGACCACGATGTCACACAGAGGAAAGTAAGATAAATCTATCAGTAGCAAGGGTGCGATTGATGCAGTGGGTCAAGGAATGAGTATGAGAGGTTCCAACATTTCAAAGGGGGCACGAAGGTGAAGGTGAGTTCCAGGTTGAAAGGGATCAATCCTAACTCTGCTAGGAACACACCACACAAAGGACATGCACAACTTCTGGCAAAGCAGTCAACAATGATGCGACAGAACCAACATACAAGGTAAGATAACCTGAAAAACCCTCATAGATCAGTTCGAGACAAGTGTGACGATTGATATAACAAGGTTCAGAGAAAGGTCTGTCTTGTGTCCGACAGAGTAGTTGACATAGACAGTGACAACATTAACAACATATGCAACACATTAACAACAAGATTCATATAATTACATGTGAATCAGTTCATAAACAAGTACGTAAGTTAAAGAACATATATCATTAAGGAAATTGGAGCAGTCCAACTATAATAACTACATATGCATGAAAATGTGTTGGCTTTTATTATATAAAGAAGTGTAAGTCACAATCATACAATACACCATGTAAACCTGCTAGCTATATCAGTAGAATGTTATAGTCACATCTGCCTGCTCCTCCAAAGAGATGTACTAGCTCCGTGTAGTGGAGAAGCCAAGGCATGTTACAATATTGTCCAAGCGTTCTTCAAGATAATCTTAGTAGAAGCTTGGCTGAACAAAATCCTCTACAGTGAGTTATGAGGGACTATTTATAGCGAAGAGTGGGGTGACCCTTGACATTCCCCTTTGTGACCATTCAACTACCCTCATGAATCTTCACCTACTCTATGACTATTACATTCACTTTTGAGATTTTACTTACACTTGACATGACTCAACAATACAAAGCACATGTACCCATGTGAACAATGGCTTGAACAAGCCAAACTAGACACCACTCTGACTTGGACAACTATAGAAGTCCAACTGCTCGACATCCTCATGCTGATCAACAGTAACATATTGGTGCCAAGATTGGTATTCTCTGATAATGTCTGTGTGTTCCGATGTGACATCCGTCTAGAACCTGAACCTTGCCTCCATGGCATCTGGGTACACTGCTTGGGCTCCTCTGTCCAACTCATCTGGAAGAATGCGCAACAATGTCCTCAATATGGCCAGACCAACAACATACTTGTGCATGATGTCTGCACTGATAGGAAAGTTTGGATTGGTGGCGACGCACATCAACTTGTTGAAGTATGAGTCAAGCTCCAGTTGGACTTGCTTCTTGGTCTTTGCTTGGATGAGAGTCCCAAGTGATGGAATCGAATATGTGTGCACAACATCCTCCATGCTTTGGAATACTCATGCATGGGAAGCCTGTATTCCAGTGATGAATTGTGGTAGGTCTTCATAGTTCTGGACCTGACTTCGGATACGTGCTTGTAGCTCAACTGCATTGGCCTTCATCATCTTGGGAAAATGAAGTGGGGCTCCTTTATACTTCATCATCCATGCTCACATATTATCAATGACAACATGTATGTTCTTCAAGATGCAAGCTTTTCTCACACATGTATGCTTCAATCCATGAAGATGAACGACTGCTTGATGTGCAGTGAGCTTGGAGTACAATGCCCACATAACAGTGTCCAAGGACAACACTTCCTCCAATATTGCCTTCTTCAGTTCAGCTTGGGCAGACATTATCAGCAAGTCTCCTCCCTGCTTGGCCACCTATAGTTCCTTCACCATTCGCTCATTCTCAGCTATGAGGAAGTGAACACTGGAGCTAGTGGCCTCGACATACACTCTAGTTGCATCAGCCAGAGCAACTGGGTCCTTGTGCACATCAGTCATGATCACTTACTCTTTAACTTTCTCAGGGGATGTTCAGCCCTCCAGAGTTGGTACTTTGTGAGGGTGCACAACTCTATGTTGAGATTCATCAAAGGAGCTATCATGCATCTCTGCTCCCGGCTGACCACCAAGGATCTCAGTGCATCCTTGGTCATTCGAGACTTGCTCATCATCTCGATGCATTGCAGTAGGCGAGTCGACCTCTCTATGTTGAGGCATGAGGTCAATGTCCTGTTCCAATTTCGACTGCTCCATGTCTGCATCCAACTATTCAAAATCATGTTCTATCTCATGAGGAAAGTCTTACCCCTTCAAGGGCTCACCCTGTTCACCTAATGCTAGCTGTTTAGAAGAATCAACTACTTGTATGGGCACTGATTTGTCTGTCTACACGTGATCCACCCATTTTTGAATCTGTTGCCTTTGTGTTTCCTTCTTCTGTTGGTGCAACTCTTGTTATTTCTGGAGTTTCTCCCTCATCTCATGCAACTCCTCTGTTTCTTCAATTCTTTCCTTATCTCTCTACCTTCACATGTATCTCTTTTCGTGCTGCTACCTCTTATGTTGAATAGCCATAGCTGCTTGTTCTACAAGTGAATCTGCTTGAAACTTGCAACTTTGTTCCTCCTTCATGCGGTCGATAATATTTCTCTTCCCTTTGTCACACACAGGTATCCTTGGCTCTGTTGCCTCTGTTGTTGCTGCTATTGCTGTTGTTTTCCATGGTGCTACTTCATGCTGCCATGCTAACCATTCTATGGTGAAATTGACTTGTTCATTGGGTCTAGAATGATGGTAACAATATGTCCATGAGTCTTCCTAGGCCCAATGAAATGCCCCATGGATCCAACTGAACTGAACTCTCATGTAGTGATCCTTGACAATGCAATGTGGTTCATATGGGTTGAAGCTTCAGAGTTTGAATGGGTACTTATTCATTTGTTCAGCTCCGACATCTGCTTGCTTGATGCTCTTGATCTCATATAACCCAATCCACAACAGAAGAGTGGGCCAAAGTGACTTCTTCTTCTGCTATAGCCTAGATGTTAATCCTACTGAGACATGATATGCTACTTCCTACAGGACAAGCACGTCAAAAGAAAACTTTGGTAGAACATGCGGAGGCTTCTCCGCACTAAACACTCAGATGAACATGCCATCTGGTGAGGCATACGAATCTGCAATGCTTAATGATGCCTTCATCACTTCTTCTAACATGCAGGGTGGATCCTATTCGAATATCAATCTATACATTGGGGCGACAAGATAGTTGGAAAGCCATTTGATCACTCCTCTGAAGCTACACTCGGAGAATAGCTTGAAATATGTGCTCACAACAGTCTCCGCCAATGACCATGCTCACTCTAAGCCTGGGAACTCATGTTGGGCACATACTACATCTAGAATGTAGGTGGGCATTTATTGAATGGGTACTTATTCCTTTGTTCAACTCCGACATCTGCTTGCTTGATGCTCTTGACCTCATATAACCCAATTCACAACAAAAGAGTGGGCCAAGGTGACTTCTTCTTCTGCTACAGCCGAGATGTTAATCCTACTGAGACATGATACGCTACTTCCTACAGGAAAAGCATGTCCAAAGAAAACTTTGGCAGAACATGCGGAGGCTTCTCCGCACTAAACACTCGGATGAACATGCCATCTGGTGAGGCATACGAATCTGCAATGCCTAATGATGCCTTCATCACTTCTTCTAACATGCAGGGTGGATCCTATTTGAATATCAATCTATACATTGGGGCGACAAGATGGTTGGAAAGCCATTTGAGCACTCCTCTGAAGCTACACTCAGAGAATAGCTTGAAATATGTGCTCACAACAGTCTCCGCCGATGACCATGCTCACTCTAAGCCTGGGAACTCATGTTGGGCACGTACTACATCTAGAATGTAGGTGGGCATATAAATCTCTGCATGCATGTCTTTAGGTGATTGTCGAGGCTAAATGACTTGCTCCTTCCGCTGATGAGCCTGTTGGGTTGTGTCATATTCTTTCCACAACTAACCTATGTACTGAACCAGGGGGACAGAGTGGGGGCAAAGCCCCCCCTTCGTTGTGCCGATTGTGCAGCGGGGGGGTCACAGGGGGTTTGAGGGGGTTGGGTAGCCCCCCTCTACGGGATCCAGGGCAGCAGCTTGGGGAAAATTTTTTTGGACCCTATATTAGGTTGGGTGGACCTACCTATGGTTTTCGGTCCATGGTTTTGGATGTGATGGTTTTCGGTCCATGGTGTTGGATGCTTCGGCATGTATAAATATGTATTGTGACATTGACAGGAATATAATGGAAAATCAAGCTGGTAGTCCCCATTTTGGGATCCAAGGTAAAATCTCTGTGTATATGTGTTTTACGTGTTATGCTCTCGCATTATTTATTTTCTGTTTTTTAGAATTCGTATGCAGGTAATTTTTGTATGGGGTTAAAACCTACATTTGGTATCAGAATTGTTTTGGCTTCAAGGAGACGCCTTTGTTGCTGAGGGATTTTGCTTGGGCCTGTGGTAGACCCTGTTGAGTGGGATATCTATGGGATCGATTCTGGTGGTGAAAGAAGATGGCGAGTAGTGGAAAGATATAGATTGAGAAATTTAATGGTTAGAGTTTTGAGTTGTGGAAACTCAAGATGGAGGATCTGTTGGTGGATAAATATCAGTGGATTGCAATAGATCCAGGTACTAAGCCAATGGGAGTGTCCGATGAAGAATGGAAGAAGTTGGGTTTGAAGGCAAAGAGCATAATACGATTGAGTGTCTAAGATTCAATATTGCTGAAAGTATTAGGGGAAGCTATGGCGAAGGCTTTGTGGGACAAGTTAGAGACTTTGTACTAATCTAAGTCTCTGGTGAATAAACTGTTCCTCCGGAAAAAGTTGTATAACCTGAGGATGAAAGATGGAGACTCAGTGATAGAGCATCTGAATGCATTTAATATTGTGGTAAGTCAGTTATTATCTGTTGATATTAAAATTTCAGATGAAGATAAGTGCATCAGTTTGTTGTGTTTTCTACCAGATTCATGGGATAGTCTGGTTATTGCAATGGGTAGCAATGCAACTGCCTTGCAGTTTGATGAAATAGTCTCATCCTTGTTGATGGAGGAGATGAGACAGAAAAATATGGAGAGACAGAATGGTGATGCCATGTCTGTACAAGGATGGTCCCAGAACAAAAAAAAAAATTAAGTCATCGAGTGGGAGATCTAAATCTCTAGGAAAACCTGTAAAGGTGGTGTGCTAGAAATGCAAAAAGGAAGGGCACTACAAAAGGAACTATAAATCTAAAGATCCTGACAAAGGAAATGGATTTGATGATGCTTCTTCTACAGAGGCGAAAACCACCTCAGATGAAGGTGGGGCTGTGTACTTGGCTTCTTCAAGTACACATCTAGATCAAGAGGACATGGTTGATGAAATGGCATCTTTGCACAAAAATGAGGCTTGGGATCTGGTGGAGTTACTGGCTAGCAGGAAACGCATTGGCAGCAAATGGGTGTTTAAGAAGAAGGTAAATGCAGAAGGAAATGTGGAGAAATACAAAGCTCGGTTGGTAGCAAAATGTTATTCCTAGGTGTTGGGAATTGATTTTGGTGATATACTTTCTCTTATTGCCAAGGTAACTTCTATTAGATTACTTTTATCTGCTGTTTCCGCTTTTGATTTTGAGGTAGAACAAATGGATGTGAAGACAACATTTCTTCATGAGGATCTGGAAGAGGAGATCTACATGAAGCAACCTGAAGGATTTTCAGTGAAGGGTAAGAAAAAACTGGTATGCAAGTTAAATAAGTCTTTGTATGGGTTAAAACAATCACCAAGGATGTGGTATCAGAAATTTGATACATTTATACCGAGACTTGGCTTCACCAGAAGCAAAGAATATCACAGTGTGTATTTTAAATTAATTGGTGACCATGTTATTTATTTGGTCTTGTATGTGGATGATATGTTGCTGGTTGGAAATGAAAAAGAAATTATCCAGGATTTGAAGACCCAACTGTCCTCCAAATTTGACATGAAAGATCTTGGTGCTGCAAACTATATTTTGGGCATAGAAATTAAAAAAGATCGGGCAAAGAGGAAGCTCTGGTTAAACCAGTGGAAGTATGTTGAGACAATACTGTAGAGGTTTAATATGCATGATAGTAAACTGGTGAAGGTTCCTATTCTTGTAGGTGTAAAGTTATCTGCTGAACAGTGTCCCAAGACACAAGAAGAGGAAGAGGATATGTCCCGTGTTCCATATGCAAGTGTAGTCGGTAGCCCGATGTATGCAATGGTATGTACTAGACCAGAAATTGCACATGCAGTGGGAGTATTGAGCAGGTTTATGTCAAAACCAGGGAAGGAGCATTGGACAATAGTGAAGCGGGTTTTTATGTATTTGCGTGGCACTAGTGATTATGGTTTGTGCTACCAAGGAAGACTAGGATTGGATAGAGTTTTGTATATCCATGGCTTTCTTGATGTAGACTGGGCTAGAGATTTGGATCAGAGAAGATCTACAAGTGGGTATGTGTTTAACCTATTTGGAGGTGCAGTCAGTTGGATGAGTAAGAAACAATCTGTGGTGGCACTATCAACTACATAGGAAGAATACATGGTGGCCACTCATGCAAGAAAGGAAGAAGTTTGGTTGTAGATATTGTGTTCAAGTATGGGATTAGTACAGGGAGTTATAAGGATAGACTGTGATAGCCAAAGTGCAATTTTCTTTGCAAAGAACCCTACTTATCATTCAAAGACAAAGCACATTGATGTTCAGTATCACTTTGTGAGGGATATGATAGAAGACAAAAAGGTGTTGCTGGTAAAGGTGGACACTTTGAAGAATACTGTAGATGCATTGACAAAATCTATGAGCTCTGAGAATTTCTCCTAGTGTAGAGAAACAATGGGCATTTCAAGGCTGGAAAAATGACTAAGCTCTCCTGTGGCCCCCTGTGTAAAGAAAACAACAAGTGGGAGAATGTTGGGTTGTGTTATATTCTTTCCACGACTAACCTATGTAGTGAACTGGGACGTTAGAGGGGGGGCATAGCCCCTCCTTCATTGCGCTGAATGGGCAACGAGGGGGTCACAAGGGGGTTTGACGGGGGTGGGTAGCCCCCCTCTACGGGGTCCATGGAAGCGCCCCGAGAATTTTGTTTTTTGGACCCTATATTAGGTTGGGCGAACCTACCTATGGTTTTTGGTCCATGGTTTTGGACGTGATGGTTCTCAGTCGATAGTATTGGATGCTTTGGCATGTATAAATATGTATTGTAACATTGAAAGGAATATAATGAAAAATAAAGCTGGTAGTATATGTGTTTTATCTGTTATGTGTTTTATTTGTATATGTGTTTTATGTGTTATGCTCTTGCATTGTTTATTTTTTGTGTTTTAGAATTCATATGCAGGTAATTTCTATATGGGGTTAAAACCTACAAAGCCAGTATGCTAGACCAGTTGCATGGTCTTCCTTCTCTAGGCAATTGGTTCAGTGCGACCACCCAACTTTGAGGGAAGGTCTTAGTGATTGCTTGGCCACTGAGTCGACATGCGAATTTGACCAAGTATTGATATGCCTTCCTCAATATTTTCATCTTATAGATTCGGTTAGGGGTCAACTTGAAACAAGATGGTTCCTTTACCCAATCCTTTAGAATATCTCTAGAGCGGCCTCTGCTATTGGGCAAGATAAATGGAGGGCTCATGAAAATCATGGGTTCATTCATTTGATACATCTCATCATAGCTTCATCCCTGGAAGGTTGAAAGCTTCTTTGCATTGACACTTCTCAAGGTCATTGTTTCAGGGTCAGTGTGGGAGACCATCCAGTGAATCATATCTGCACATGGGAACGTGGGGTATCTGCATGCAATCTGGTACATGCCAGACTTATGAATGTTCACATACACCCAATAGTCTTCAATGTCTTCCCCAAAAGTACCTACGAATGTTTCATTCACCTCTTGCCACTTCAGTTTGATGTCCTTGTCTAGATACAACTTCGTATCTTCGTAGATCAGAATGCTAGAGGACACATGTTCAACTACTCTTCCAACTGCAACACCATCGGTGTCCTGGGATCCTGTTCTCTTGGAAGCCATTTATACAGATGAACACTTGAAAGATATGGAAACAAGTACCATGCATGGCAAGAAATATGTTAGTGAAAACAAAGCAAATCCAGGGAAGGTCACAACACATACCTGGGAAAATGCTGAGCAAGATTGTGCAAATTTCACTGGGAGGCTGAATGACCAGCTGTTAGAACTACATAAAAGGAATCTTAGTCTGACTAGTGGGCTAAACTGGCTGTTGGATCTAAAAATTATGTAATTCAATTAGGCAGTTGGCTGCTGGGATTGCAAAATGTGCGATTCCAGCTGGGATAGACTGCTGGCCTAAGGACAATTTTACGCAATTTTTTAGGTCAAGCAACCACTGACCTCCAGAAATGTGCAATTTAGTCTAGGATTTTAGTGTTGGGCCAGAATGCAAAAATCTGGAGAGGAAGGTGAGCCTTCCTTCTTTAGATTGTTCAATGTAGCCTTGGTGAAGGCAAAGACCGGGTCAAGTAAGTTGATGAAATGCATGACTACAGTAAGTGATAGCAGAGGTGATAAATAGTACATGAAAGACATGAATGGAAGATTGAGAAAATAGATCAACATGGATGTGGGTGAGGTCATTCGCTGGTTAGGCAAATGTTTGTGCAAAACAATTTCATGCATGCGACAACAGTGAGGTAGCAACGAGAATTGAAACAGAGCTAGGAAAAGCTAGAATATATGTAAATGACAACATGCATTCAAATAAATCAAGCAAACAACACTCACACAAGAAAATACACAAAAAGCAACGAAAATGCTGAAAAAGACAACTTTAGGCCACTTACCCATGAATAGCTGAGCCATATGTGTCGAAGAGTCTTGGATATGCTGTGGGATGTTAGATCTCCAAGATCAATGTGAAGGAATGAGCTCTGATGTGTAGAATCAAAATTTTGGCCTCAAGACATGCATGCCACAAATCTAGGAAAAAGCGACACTTGGAGGGAAACTTCTAAAACATCTTTGCATGTAATCCCCTGATGCTAAAAATAGCTCCCTGAGTCATCGGATACCTTTTGCATGTTGCCTCTTGCTATTCCAGGAAGATCAAGTCATGCATGCATGCTAGTCAAGTTTCCTTGGTCTCGAGTGGAACTGGTCAACCCGACTATCCATGCATGCCAGTGCTCAACTGCTTGGGAAAAATGCGCATTCCTGCTTGTAAGTTGGGATGACTTCCTAAGGGGATTGTGCAATTTCTGGCCCCATTAGTTGACTGCTGCCTAGATTTGCGCAAATCTTGGGATGAACTGCCTATTGTTGGGAAAAAGTGTGCAATCCCTGCTAGGAGAGTTGGCTGGTAGCATTGTACAATCTTGGAGATCAATAGAATGTCAGAGAGGATTGTGCAATTCATGGAGGAAACTGCTAGTTTCCCTCCAAGAATGCACAATTTTTAGGGGGAAGCTGCTCAACCTGTAGTTGGACCAAGTTTGGGTAAGCAACCTGTGAGGGGAATGGATTGACTACGTTCGACAAGCTACCTTTGTGCGATGAAAGCACTGAAGCTTGAGTACTTGATAAAGCGAGACAAAGTGTTGTGAAAGGTTGGTAGGGAGGCTCCAAAACAGGCTAAGGCAAAATTTTGGAGGGTGGTTGTAGCTGCTACAACAAGGTCCAAGGTTTGCTACCTTTTAGTGTTGGGGTTTTCTTCTTAATTAGCCTCCAATTTCACTTCATGTTAATCAACCAATTTAGCTTTATATTTAGATCCAGTAATAGCTCCAACTATGGCTTTAAATTTAATGTCGAATTTTACTTCCATTTTAGAACCACATTTTGCTTCCATTTTAACAAATCATGATGCTTCCTTCATAGCTTCCATTTATTCATTTAATATTTTTCATTTCAATTAAATTAGTTAAGTATATCATGCCTCTTAAATAACTTATATGATTATAGAGTAAGTCATATTACATTTGAAATATTTTATAGCATAGCATTTATAAATATTTTTTAGGGAAATGGACATCCATACAAACTAACAACATTTTTTTCTAAAAACTATAACCGATATTTTTATATTTTTAATAAACAAAATTGTTGTTGTCATGAACCCACTACACACAATGCAGGCACATATTCAAATCATAGTGAATTTCCATAGAAAAATCTCTTTCAAGTTTCTTATAGTTATAGTTATAGTTAAAAGATATATATATATATATATATAATATATATATATACTATAATATATACAATTAACTAATAACTATAAGCCAAAATGATTCATGTGAAAATGATACAACTCAATATGGCATTGTAGGTGAAAATGATACATATGATAATAAACATGAAAAGATGCATCATAACTATTTATCAACAATGATCCGTGATGGAATCTATATGATCAATGTAATTGGCTATTACCAACAAATTTCTCATCATCATCACCATCATGTTTATCGTGATCATCATCGCTGTCTACCTTGGTGTCCTCTCCATATACCTCATCATCATCATCTTAAATGTATGAACCAAAACTAACATAATCTGGATTGATCTCAGGATCAATTGGATCTTTTAGAAGACCCATGTTCCACAAAAAAGAAATATTCAAAATGAAAATTTATTATTTATTTCATGAAATATTTAATATCTCTGTTATATTTATAATATTACAACATATGAAAGAGAACCATAATCATATTACATCATATCAAAATGCATATATATACCATAATTAAATTTCAATTAAGTTACAACTAAGATGTCATTCAAATGATGTAAAATGTGCAACAATTATAATAAATATTAGTAAAGATCATAAAAAAATTGTTATACAATTTACTTGTCACTCTTAGTTTCTTATATTACAAATGCATAGACCTTGGATGAGTTTAAGGACCCCCTATGGAATAGCTTGTTCCCAACACTTTTGAGTAAATGAAGAGGGTTACCCAAGCTAGGGGTGAACTTGAGGAGGTAAGTATATTGTTTATACTTAATAAGAGGGTGGGCATGATCAGAAGTTGCACCAACTTCCGAGAAGACGACTAACCCAAGTAAGAGTTAATGGAAAGGGGTGTTACCCCTATGTATATAATTAAATATTGATGCACATAGGTTAGGATTGAGTAGGCAGTAGAGTTGGCCAACTAGATTATTGACTCCACTTGTTAGAGAAGTATAGAGAAAACCACCATGGCCTATTGGAAGGAAGAAGTCTGAGTTGGAGGTAGGTCAGTGCTAGGGTACTATCAAAGATAGATAACACATCATGTTGGAGACAACCCCACTGATGAAAAATCATGTGAAAAATTTAATATGGGAGTTGGGAGTCAAATTCTTGTAGTTCATATGCACTAATGGCATTGTACTCTAGCATGTTGAAGCTCAAATGCTTAGGTGGAGGTCAGAACCACATTATAGGATTTATACATAAATGACCATTCCTCGCATGAAAATCCCAGCTAAGATGACAAAAAAAGACTGGGAAGGATGCCAAATCTAATTTGGGTTACAGGAGAGAGCACATGATTAGTCAAGATGAACCATGGATTATCAGAAAGATGGGACTTGTTGCTGCTACAACACCCTCCAAAATGACACTACATTCAAATTTTGGAGCCTACCAAACTATCATATCAAGTGGCTCTTTGGTCATCAAGTGTTGTTTCAAGTGATTCCACATATCTCAAGTGTTCTCGATCATTCCTAAGGTTCGTCACATTGTTTATAACATCTCTAGTGCACTTCATGGTTATACTATATTTTATAGTTTTAAAACGACACTTTTGATCGCAGTTGCACTCACTTTGTATATTACCCTTGGAGAGTGTTTGTAAACTAGCATTTTGATCTATATTTTTCATTTTTTTATCCTTTCTAAGTCTTCTCAATGAGTTGGTATGTGTCACACTTGATTTTATGTCTAAGTTCATTGTGTTTTTCCGTTGTTTTATATTTCAGACTTAGATAAAGTTTGGTTGCGCAAGTTAGCCCAATAAGGCTAGGAGAGTGCATAAAGGAATATTAAGGATTAGTTGAGACCCCTTCCTTGTTTGGAGTGTGCCCTGTGACCTCCAAGAGCACATAGTGAACTCCAAGCATCATCCTCTCCTTGCCTTTTTGAACTATAACCTTAAAGTAAGCCTTCGTCCTTGTTGAGTGCATGTCGCATCACCGATCAACATCATAGTCCCTTAAGCCTTACGCCTTGCACCATTCAACCTTCTTGGCTTCTCTTGAGCACATAAAGAACTTTGGAAGGCCCAACCCTAACTCCTTGAGCCTTCAAACGTGTGCCCTGTGCCCTCCTTGGCTCCCTTGAGCACATAACGCACTTCCAAGGCTCAGCGGCCTTCTTTCACCCTTCATATCTGCACCTTGTGCCCTCCCTTGAGCTTCCTATATCCTAGATGAGAGAAAAACACATCCTTAACCCTTAAGAAGTCAACCATTCATCCTTCAGGGTGCGCCTTGTGCCCATAAGCCTCCTTTTTTTTCTCGAGTGCATTGATAAATCATGAACAAATAGTTTACATGAAACATGCTAAAATAGGATAATTTTCATATTGATGTTTGCTTTCCATGCATAATTTCAGTTGTAGGTATTCGAGAACAACTGAGAAAATATGCATGAAGAGATATGACAAATATTGTAGTCAAAGGAAACAATCAAGAATGAAGAACACATGTTGTGACAAAATTAAGAACATTGAAATCCTGATGATCAAAGTATCCCAAAAGACTCCATATGATCAAAGACCCTTTGGAGGGTGAATATATCAACAAAATGGAAGCTGCATACAAGATTGAAGATACAGGTGGAATCATTGTCACATATCAAGAAATTCCATGTCATCAGTCAATATGAGTTCAAGCGATCAATAATAGTGACTTTTCATGTTCACACTAGATGATGATGTGGAAATCATGATGTTATTATGTAATCATTGTAAATACAAAGAAGTCAAAGTCTAAGAGTCATGTAAGGGAAAAGGATCCATTTGAACAAGTCCAATAGACATGTAATTCCAAAAGTCATTTATAATTCTAAGGGTAAATTCATAAGAGAAATTGAAGAGTCATGGAGATATGAAAGGTCATGCCTCAAGTTGTAAAGGAGCCTCATTACTTAAGCATATAAATTTTCACCTTGGCTTCTCCTGTAGTGCATTAGAGAGATAAAGATAGTATTTTTGGGGAGAAAGTAGTGGCTCTAACGCTCCAATATTGGAGCTAGTGATGTTCATTGTGCTCATGGTATCATGAAAGATTTTCTTAATACTTGAAGCTATTTGGCCAACACAATTTCATGCATGGATCGTGGATGTTTTGAGAGTATTATTCTAATGTTTTTGGTTTATGTTGACTTTCTTATGTGCTAAAGTAATTGAACTCTTTCAGTGACTTTGGTGCTCAACTTGTTGGAAATGTCAAGTGTTGTGATGATTTTAATAATCGTAGAATCTATGTGAACTATTTTTCTTGATATCTAATGATTCTTCCTTGTTTATGTGCATGCACATTTACTAGATTAGTACTATTACTTCTATTTTAGAGACTCACTCTTATTCCTTGCAATAAACCTTAATACATTTACAATCAAACATTCCACAAGGCACACTCTCTTGCTCATTCGAAAGCACATGAATGTTACTCT
This sequence comes from Pinus taeda, assembly GCA_000404065.3. Taxonomy (NCBI): domain Eukaryota; kingdom Viridiplantae; phylum Streptophyta; class Pinopsida; order Pinales; family Pinaceae; genus Pinus; species Pinus taeda. The sequence goes on from APFE030651246.1 coordinate 70,968, forward strand.
CTCATTCTAATTGGTTAAGGCAAGGAAAATATCTAAGTTAATGATAGTTGGGCCATATTACCAGATGAGACTCCTACAACAAATGGTGTAAGGTCTAACTGGGGCCTCATATTAGGGAGATCCCTATAGATTGATGGGTTTCAACACCATCAACATTATGGTGCTAGAAGGATGGAAGCCAATTTTTTATGGCTAATAAATCATCACATCCCAATCATTCATCTTTTGGACAAGGTAATGATATCCCGAGTTCCACCCCAAATCCTATTCCTGAGGTAGGATGGTCTCCTCAATTTGGGCTGGAGTTAACCTATGAAGTTACCTATGATCAACTCTAGGTAATTCGACCTATTATCCATCAGTTTGCGAAATCTACTAGTTTACTTCCAGTTTCTCATAATCTTCTTCATCACCCCAAGAAGAAAGAAACAACTAATATTAGTGTATTGGTTACATCGGTAGAAGATTTAGTTTTTGCCACTGTTAACAAATTAGCAGTCTTCAGAAGACATATTCCAACAAGAACCACTTCCACCTCTTAACGAAGAGTATGAAGAAGATTTTGTTCTTTCTGACAGAGAATAACCGACAATTGATTTTGAGTTTAACAAAGACTTGAAAGTGAAGGAGAAGGCTCATTAGATTCAGAAAGGAGGAAGAATAAGGAGATTAAGACATGGATGATGAATACCTAGATTGGATGGCCCAAAGGTCACTCACTCTTCCATATAATCTTCATAGAATGCCTAAGCATCCAAAGAAGTTGCTATCAAAGTTTGATCATGACAAGAAGACTAAGACAAAAGACCATCATGATGATTTCTACATGCGTCTATGAATTCTAGAGGTACGATATGATGAAGCTTCTTGTAGGTTCTTTTCTTTCATTTTAGAAGGTAGATCAACAATTGGTATCATAGTTTGCCTATTAATTCATTCCATGGTTTGGGGGAGTTTAATAAATTATTTTTGGAGAAATTTGTCGATGATAAAACTCCCACCATGCTATTAAAAGAGCTTGGAAATATTAATATGGGGGAAAAGGAGAAAGTCAAAGATTTGAATAAAAAGTTTAATCGTATATTGAACAAATTCCCTCCAAACACGAAGCCTCATGATCCTATTACTATGTATAATTATATAGTTTCCTTGCCAACAAACATTTTTGTTTTTTTTAAGAGAGCGAAAATGGAGACACTAGCTTTAAATTTTGTAGAAGCAATCACTGTGCAGAAATACTAGCAGGCCATTAGAGCTATTACGAATGATGAAGAATATAAAGACTGAAAGGAAACTGGAAAGAAGCATCAAACCTCTTCAAATAAGGCTAAAGAAAGTGATTCTGTTGAAATTGAGAGCCTAACTAAATATTTAAAGTCACTCACTAATGAAGTCTCTGAAATGAAGAGAAATTCAAGTGATGCCTCTACTGGTGACAAGTCCATTAATTCTTTCTCATTCAGAAGGAACAAAAACAACCAGCCAACTAAATATGCTTAGAGCTCAAATGTTGTGTTGAATGTTGAAAGCATAGGCATGGACAACTACTGATCTTCCATCAAGAATGACATTCAAAGAAAACTTGCCCACAATGGAACTTGAACACGACTGCTCTAGAAGGCCATATTGTTGATACTTTATTAGAAGATGAGTAGTTTGAGGAAGAAACAAATGAGTCTGTAGTGACTAAAGAAAGTATAGGTATTGGACATTCATTTAATACCTTTGATTTTATTCTCAATACTAAGAGGAAAAGTGTTGAAGGACCATTTGAAAGTGAACACCCCCCCCCCCCCCCCCCCACAGAAACAAACTGGTCATTACAATTTGAGGAGAAAAGAGTCTGTTTCTAAAGAGGAAGTGATGAGATAAGAGCAAAAGAAAAAATTGTTAAGAAGGATCTCACCACCAACCAATCCTACTAATAATGCAAAAAACAAGTCTAGAAATGCTACCACTTCTAAGAACACTTACACTAGTAGTAAAAATAAGTCTATCAATCGAAACATTTCCAAAAAATCTACACCTCTAGACACTACACCACTACCTACTAGAAATGAGACTATTGATTATAATATAACTGAGGAATTGAAAAGAGCTCATGCCAATATTTCCATCTTTGAGCTCAGAAATATAACATGTTAGCATCATGTGCTTGTCCAACCTTTCTCACAAGCTTCATCAGGTGACAAAGATTCTACTTCTCAAACAATGTTTGGTAAGTCTCTTGGAAGTCTCAAATTTGTGGTTACTGCTATAATTTTAGATTCTAACACTCTCTGCCCCCCATTTCTATTAAATTTTGAAATATTTAATTATAACTTCCATAATTGTTTGGTTGATTCTGATGCATCTATGAATGTAATGCCATTATCTATTGCTAAGAAAAAATTCTAATTGGGATAAAATTGATGCACAAATCATTCATCAAAACAAATCGCTTGTTTAGGCCATTTGTGAACTTAGGAATGTTATTATCCATTTATCATCACACCACAAGGTACACCAATGCATAAAAAATGTAATTGTTGAAATCCGTGAAGCCTATGGCTTACTCTTGAGTCAAGACTGGTCTAGTAAATTACAGGGATATTTTGCAATAGATTGGTCACAATTATGGCTTCCATATAAGGGCATAAACAACCAGATTTGAGTGGAAAGTGAACCCTACATGAAATATGTTGCGACATTACTTGAGGTTCGTAATGAGCTCGTTGGCTTTGCAGACATAATATTTGGAATTTTTTCTTGGAAATTGATCACGGGCGTTATCAAGCACAACCATCACCCATCCCACCAGATAAACAGTTAGAAATTCTTCCTTGTACTCCAACTGGTGTTAATGAATATTGTAAAATAGATGTACATAGTAATAATAATGTAGGATCCAATTTAGTAGCTGACAATATTTGGAATTTGTAGTTTTATGGTTCAAAAACTCAGGATGGCTGTAGAGTTGGTTGCATTCTCATAGATCCACATAAGAATAATACATCCTACTATGTCATTTAGAGTTCAAGTGCACAAACAATAGTCCAGAATATGGAGCATCATCCTTAGATTAAATAAAGCCATCGACCTAAAGGTAGAGCTTCTCAAGATAATTGGTGATTCAAAAGTGGTTACTCGCCAGGTACAAAACACTATCCACTATGTTTCACCAAGTTTAAAAAATTACCAACAAGAGATATGGTGATTTCTTACTTATTTTAGAGATTTTAATATTATTTCCATTCCTAGAATTAGAAATACCACATTAGACACATTAGGTAATGCAGTCGCTAGAATGTCACCTCTAAAAATGGTTTTTCTATAGAAATTATATATAAACCTTCGGTAGTTGATAACGTAACTAATTTTTGTGTTTTCGATGATGAGCATCAGATACTTAATTTTATGTCTAATACATACATGTTCAAATATTCAACCATTGAAGAAGATGAGCATGACAAGGATTTGCAGGAACCAACTGATGTGATGAAAGACAATACTATGCCTAAAGGTGTAGTGTCCCTAGAAAATCTATATGTCTTGCAAAAATAGTTTAGAGGACCAATTAATACTAAGAATCAAAGCTCGAAGCTTCCATTTGAACAAGTCAATATGGGAACTCTTGAAGATCCAAAATGTGCAAACCTCAGTACATGTTGTTCTCTACAACAATGGGAACCATTCGTTCGCCTTTTCAAACCGTACGGAGATGTATTTGCATGCACTTAATATGATTTAAGGATATATGATACTTGTATTATCTAGCATGTCATTCCCATTAAAGAAGGGGTGAAACCATTTCAGCAAAAGCTAAGGAAAGTTCATCCAACTCTTGAGCCCCTAATACAAAAGGAATTAAGAAATCTATTAGATGGTCAAGTCATTTTTAAGGTCATACATTCTACTTGGGTTTTAAATTTGGTCACTGTCAGGAAGAAGTCGAGTGAGATAAGGTTATGTGTCTATTTTCACAATGTCAACTGGGAATCAGACAAGGATAATTATTCATTACCATCTATGGAACAAATCCTCCAAACAATATCTGGGTCCAAGATTTTCTTGCTGCTAGATGATTTTTCTGGCTGTAATCAGGTGCTAGTGGCAGAACAAGACCACCTCAAAACCAATTTCAGTACCAAGTGGGCAACATTCACCTTTAAGTGCATTCCATTCAGAATTATTAATCTCGACACTACATTTCAAAGAGAAATGGACATTGCTTTCCATGGCCTGATTGGCCAAAGTGTGGTAGTCTATCTAGATGATGTAGCTATATTCTATAAAGCAAGATCAGACCATGTGTGTCATCTAATTTTTTTTTTAGTGGTTTCGTAAGTATGTGATTTCTCTCAATCTTAAGAAAATCTTATTTGATGTGTTATAATGTACCCTCTTATGACACATAATCGCCAAGGGCGGAATTAAAGTTGATCCAGAAAGGATGAAAACTATAGCTTAGATACTAAACCTAGTAAATAAGAAGGCTATGCAATATTTCTTGGGGAAGATTAATTTCCATCACATGTTCATCTCTGACTATGCCTAGATAGTTAAACCATTGCAAGAGATTATAAAGAAAGATGCAATCTATAAATGGGCTAAAAGAGAGAAGGATTATTTTACTTGTATCAAAAAATCTATTGCTAATGCGCCTGCATGCTTTAATCCTGATTATGTCATGGATTTACTTCTTTGTACTTTGACGTCATATTCATCTATTGTGGTCGTATTGACACAAAAGGTTGCTGAAGGAAATGAATGACCTATTTCTTTCATGAGTGTTGGCTTACAGGGGTCAAAATTGAACTACCCTGTGGTTGATAAACAAGCTCACACTGTATATAAGGAAAACAAGCATTTTAGGCCTTATCTTCTCAAACCTGACATGATCATATGTGCGCCTCACCTAGCAGACAAATTGTTTTTCATGCAACAAGATTTGGGTGAGAAAAGGGAAAACTAGATGAACTATTTGCAAGAATATGATATGGAGTCTAAGCTAGTTCATACTAATAAGGGTAATGGCCTCTGTTAACTCACCACATAAGAAAGTGATTCTATAGAGCAATATTTTTCAGGATGGGAGCAGGAAATAGAGATGTATAACATTGAACAAGTTCCTAATATAAACTCACCAATGCCATGATATTAAGATATACAACAATACTTAGAGCATGATACCTTTCCCACAAATTTAATTAAAAAACAAATGAGGGAAATTAACCTTAAATATATACCTTATAAACTCATTCATGGAGCACTTTTCAAAAAGAACCATAATAGTGTCTTACTAAGATGCCTAGAGCTTCAAGACACAAAGAAAGTATTAATAAATTTGCACGATGGACTGGAAGGTGGACATTATGCAAGCGATAAAAATGCACATAAAGTAATGAGGGCTAGTTATTAGTGGCGCACCTTATTTAAGGATACTCATGCTTATACCATAAATTCCCAACTTGTCAAAGATGTGATGATCTAGACCAGAAGTCAACCACCCCACTACTAGTAGTAGTAGTGGAGGAACCTTTCCAACGATGGGGACTAGATGTTATTGGAAAAATCTTTCCACACTCATAAAAGCAACACCGATACATCTTGACAGCGACATATTATTTCACTTTGTGGACCAAAGCAGCTCCTTTAAGAAGAGTTAATGACCATGATGTCATCGAATTCCTAAAGCATAAAATCATAATGAGGTTTGATGTTCCAACGTCTCTTATATTTGAGAATGTGACTTATTTTTCTTCATTGAAACTTTATGAGTTCGCATTAGAAAATGGTATTGTATTAAGGCATGCATCAAATTATTACCCAAAGGGAAATGGTTTAGCATAATCAACAAACAAAAGTCTCATTCACATAATCAAGAAAATTATTTTCTTTGAACAAATGAACTGGGACAATGCTTTGGTAAATTCATATGGGATGATTATGTGTTGAAATTGTAGTAAGAAAAGGCTTCATTTGACTAGTGCCTTAGTTAAATGGAGAAAATTTGATTTTCCACATTAGTAGGATGACTTGGATTGCAGTTATCTAGAGTGACATGACCTTGTCAACTAGTTAAGTTAGTAAATTTGAGTACTAGGCTAGAAGTAGAGTTGTGCATGAGTTAATTGCTGAGATCTAGCAATCTAGTTGAGTTATTGTTAGTTGAACTCAGTTAATTGAGCTTTAGTCATTAGTTGAGTAGTAGAATTGTTGTAAACTCACTGATCTCCCATTTAAACTAGTCAAATAGCTATAAATAGCCCAAACATGCATGGAATTCAAATTGCCTAGCTAGAGTGGAGGAAAAGGCACATTAAAATTATAATTTTATGTTGTTGAGTGTACAAGTATTTTGCACTGAGCAGGTGATCAATTCACTTAGAATTTCATAAGGAAATATGGAATTACGCTATTATTTAAGAGCTTAATTTTGCCTGAATTGCACAAGGAAATAGGAGGAAGATGGAGGCTTGAATTGGCTAAGTGTTGGCTAGAGCAGGTTAGGAAGTAGGAGAATAATTTTGTAGTGTAGGGTGTGCTTTAGAGTTGAAGCAAGACATTTTAATTATTTCTCTTTCTCATCTAAATTAATGTAAAGAAATGGAGGGGTATTTCCCAGTTGGGTTCACCTGTAAAATCATTGTGTTCCTTGTGTTTTTATGGTTGCATGTGTTTCTATCATGTGTTTTCCTTTTCGCGGAATAGTAGAAGAAATTTCTATCTCTTGATTTCGATTTGATTTCATTAGCAGTAGAAAATTTCTTGCAATTTCTACAGTGTAGAACTCCTAAACCTTCCCTCAAAATCTCTCCATACTTCCTAGTATATGGCAAAGAAGCTATCTTTCCTCCTAACCTATATCTCTTAGCCTTGCAACTCTCCCAAGTGTCCCAAGGTAGGCCATGACCTCTGGTTCAGAACAAGATAAAAACTTTACTTAAACTTGAGGAACAAAGGCTCAAAGCTAAATAAATATTTATCGTTCACCAAAAATGTATTAAGCGCTGGGTCAAAAAGAAATCTATAGGGAATAAAAGTTTTGATGTGGGTGACTTAGCATTGAAGTGGGATAAAGCCCACGAAGAGAAAGAAAAACACATGAAGTTCTAATATATTTGGATAGGCTCTTATACCGTCGAAGAGAAACTTGGCCATAATTCTTTCAAGTTGAAATCTTTAGATGGGAGGACTGATCCTCTTCCTATCAACGGTTGAGATTTGAAGCTCTATTTACAGTAGCATCTCTGAGTTGCGTTCCCTATATAGTTTGTTTCTTTATTGTCTGTTGTTTGTATTATGTTTTTTGTGTTGAAACTTTTCCCATATTATTTTTGTGCCTTGGTCATTGTACATAAATAATACCTTGTGTGAAAGAGTGCATGACTCAGAAGGGCGTTTTGGTGGAGTAAAGAGAAAATGTGACAACCACAATGCTTAGCTATTCTTATTTTTTTGGGAAGATGCCATAGGTTGAGCTAATTCTGGACGTAAAATATGATACATCCAAGAATAAAACCTTGAGAGAACCTATTAGATCTGCATCTATTCTAGTATCCCAACTCCTTAACTTGGTGTTAAATCTACTTGGTTTTTTTACATGCTTATCCAATATAGTAGATAAAGGATAATAGGAAAATATATAGAGAGAAAACCAATATAAAAGGTTATCTTAATACTTCTCTAGAAGGGAAACCTCTTCTTCTCTTAGTAAGTCAGGATCCTTCTTCTTCCAATTGAAATAATAAGTTCCAAAGCACAGTTCTATTAAATAAATAAATAAAGGGTGAAAGAAAAGAAATAATTCATGTGTAGGGAGGTGAAGCAAGTGACTTTGCTTAGGTTAGTCTCGTTGTGAGAAAAGTAATGCTTGTGCTCTTGGAGGTACTCCTCTAGTGTACTGTCCATGCTTGCTGGCAATGAGCAATACCAGAGATGAAACTCATGTAGAAATTAATAGAAATTTTCTACTACTGATGAAATTGAACTTAAATAAAGAGATTAAAAATTTCCTCTACTATTCTGCGGAATGGAAATCACAATTTAGAAACACATGTAATTAACTGCAACCATCAAAACCATCAGAAAACAATGATTTTACAGGGGAACCTAGCTGGGAAAAACCCCTCAACTTATTTTCATTAATCAAATGATAATGAGAAACTATTACAATGTATTGCTTCATTCTAAAGCACACCCTGCACTATAAACTTGTTCCCTTGCTGACTGTCCTGCTTTAGCCAACACTTAGCCAATTCAAGTCTCTAACTAGCTCCTATTTTCTTGCGAAATCCTTGAGGAAATTAGCTACTAAAAGATTGGATTTTCCTCCTATTTGTTTTCACAATTCCCAAGGAATGATTCACCTTCTTAACTACCAAGCCTGTATACTCAACTAGTATACAATTGATAATTACAATGCGCCTTTTCCTCCAATCCAGCTAGGAAATTTGAATTCCATGCATGTTTGGGCTATTTTTAGCTGATTGTCTAGTTTAACTATGAGATGATTGAGTTAACAAAAATTCTACTACTCAACTGACCTTCAACTGACTCAACTAGGTACTTGATCTTAGTTAACCGAGTAAAACTGAAAATAACTGAACTGAATTGCTAAATTTTAGCAATCAATATATGCACAACTCTACTTCTATCCTATAACTCGAATTTAATGAGTCAAATAGTAGAAAAGGCCATATCACTCTAGCTAACTGCAATCCAAGTCATCCTGTTGATGTGGAAAATCAAATTACTAAATTTGACTAAGGCATAAGTCAAATTTAGCCTTTCTTGCTACAATTTCTAACACTCCCTCTTAGTAAGAAAGGGATTTTGCACCAACCCTATCCTATACCTCTGGAATTCAAATTTTCCTCTTGAAAATGCATTTGCTAAGATATCTGCATCATACTCCTCAATTGGAATGTATTGTAGGATCATAATTCTCCTCTGCACACAATCCCGCAAGTGATGGTAACTAACATCAATGTGCTTGGACATGTCATGAAATATTGGATTCTCAGAGAGTTTGATACAACTTTGATTATCAAAATAAATCCCTGTTGGATCCATCTCCTAACTAAAAATACCCACAAGTATTTTCCTCATCCATATGGCCTCACATGTTACTTGAATTGCAGCCATGTATTCAGCCTTTGTTGAGCTAAGTGCCACAAACCTTTGTTTCCTATTATACCAGGAAATAGCTACGGACCCAACACTGAAGATAACACCTAAAGTAATTTCCCTGCCTGATGGAATCCCTACCCAATCTGCATCAGTGACCCCTTTGAAATTCACTACCTATGTCCCCCCATACTATAATCCATACTCGATTGTGCCTCTAAGGTATCTCAACACATACTTTGCTTCCTTCCAATACAACTTTGTAGGCTTCACCATGCATTGACTCAGCTGATTAACTACATAGCATATGTCAGGTCTTGTGTTCACGAGATAAATTATGGATCCCATAATATATTTGTATATGGTAGCATATCCTACCTCTCCTGAAGAAGCACTCTCCTTCCTTTAGTTTGTAGTTAGAGGTGTGTCCACAGGTTTGCAATTATCCATGCGAAATATTTGAAGTTTTTCAAAGGAGTAATTCCCTTGACTAAAAAACAACTCATGATTATCCTACCATGCTTCTAGCCCAAGGAAGTAATTCTTCAAGCCCATGTCTCTCATCTAAAATTCTCTTGTAGGGTCCTCTTTGCAAGAGCAGATCAACTGCTCATCCCATGTAAGTAGCAAGTCATCAAAACACAAAACCAAGATAAGCAACTTGCCATCTACCACAATGTGATAAATATTGGCATCTACTTCACTTTTGGTGAATCCCAATCCACTTAGATATGTGTCAATCCAAGTGTACCATCCTCGAGGCCCCTATTTGAGACCATACATGGATCTCCTAACTCTACACATGTGTCTTCTCTTATATGTCTCAAATCCCTCTGGTTGCACTATGTAAATTTCTTCCTCAACAACACCATTGAGGAAGGAAGTATTCACATCCATTTAGTGGATCATCCACCACATCTACGTAACTATTTCTAGAATGGTCTTGATCAAGGAGTATCTTGCCACTGGAGAAAATATTTCCCCATAGTCCACTCCCTTTATCCACGAGAAGCCTTTGGCCACAAATATGGCCTTGTACTTATCGATTCTCCCATTAGTTGCATGCTTCACTTTGTAAATCCACCCAGACCAACCATTGAATTGTTATCTGGTATCGGAACCACCTCCCATACATTGTTCTTCATGATGGAGTCATAGTCCTCCACCATGGCATCAACCCCCACTAGTTGAGAAAATGCTTCCTCAAATGAAGAAGACTATGAATCAATGAGCTCTGTCATGAGAGACATATAATCAATGTACTTGTATGGTGACCTCCCCTACCCATGCTGAGATGTAGAAGCTCCCACATATTCCCGTGCATCATGTACCAATCTATCAAGTTCTCTGGTTCTCTTCCTCCCCTCTTTGGAAGATTCTGGTTGAGTGGGTGCATCAGTTCAACCTCCTATTTTCTCCTCCACTTATGGCTGCTACATAACATCCTAAAGCTCTGTATGAGGCTCCTCCTTTGGAGCTAGAATATCCTACTTGGGTGTGATACTCAGCTCTTGCTCTAGAGAGCATATCATAGCCTTCTCCTCATCAAATTTGACATCTTGCCTTACTAGTGTCACCTTGAGTCAGGGAAAATACACCTGGTAATTATGTGTTGTCTCTATGTATCCTACAAAGACTCCCATCTTAGTTGTAGGCTCAAGTTTATTTCAGCTATCCTTAGAGACATGAAAACACATAGTAGCTCCAAAATTTGGAAAATGAGATACATCTAGCTTCCTCCCATAGAAAGCTTCCTTGAGTGTGATCATGCCAAGTATTCTATGAGGGTTCCTATTATGAAAATAAACTATGGCATTACATTCTTCTTCCCATGGATGTAATGACATCCCTTGATCATGTAACATGGATATTGCATTGCCACTATGCTTCTATTCTTCCTTTCAACCACCCCATTTTGTTGTGGGTTATGGGGTGCTATAAGTTCTCTTCTAATACCCTCTTTGACACAAAAGTCCTTGAAGGTGCTACAAACAAATTATCCTCCATGATCACTTCTGAGAGTTTTCAATTTTGACCAGTATCCTTTTCAAACAATGCTTTGAATTCATTTTTTTTGAGAAAACTTCATCCTTCTTCCGCGTGAATAAGATAAACCATTTTCTAGAAAAGTCATCAACGCAAATCACATAATACCCGTGTTTTGCTGTAGAGGCTGTAGAAAATGGTCCACATACATCAGAGTGGACTCACTCCAAGATTTCTCCCACTCTTCTATCTCATCCATGGAAGGTGGATTTGACATATTTCCCCAATGTGCATGAAGGTCGTCATGGGTGAATTTTGGGAGACAAGTGGTAATCTATTGCATGATTTTTAAGGCTCCATGGTGTAAGTGTCCCATGTGCATGTGCTAGAGTTCTCCAACATCTCGACTTTGCATGTTTTCTGCCTTGCTACTTAGTGCATCACAAGCTTCCACCTCAAGTTTGTAAATATTTTTCACTCTAACTCTAATCTGTTTCATTTTCCCAGTAATTACATGTGTCATAAAAGATTTCCCTTTTTTGAAAACAACATCATAGCATATATCCTCCAATATAACTACAAACATCAAGTTCTTGTTCAACTAAAGCACATACATGAAATATTTCAGATTAATATGGGAGCTTGACTCCCTCTTAAAGGTTACAGTACTAATTCCTTTTGGTACTGTACTATGTATCATCCACAAATTCTATGTGGATCTAGAGATCCTTCTCCTCTTGGCTACTGAATAATTCTTTACATCTTTCCATATGGAACGAGGCACCTGAATCTAGATACCACACACTCCCCATTACAGTGTTGGCCATGCATGCAATTATAGTGAAGTCTAATGAAAATTGTGAGGCAAGTGCTTCACCTTCTGTTCCTCCTGAAGACTTCTTGTGTAGACACTTGGTTGCATAGTGTCCATATTCACGACAATGATTTTTATTTTTATTTTTATAAGGTGCTTCTTCTTGCCATTGTTTTCGCTCATCTTGGTCCTTGTTTCCCTTGAAATTCTTTCCTTTCCAAACTAGAGAAAAGTCCTATTCCTCTTCAACTTTGGATGTTACTCCATCTTTGGTGTTCCTTCAAATTTCTTCTCGCACCAAATCAGATGAAAGTCTCTCCCAATTTGGCAATTTGTCCCTTCCATTTATAGTCCTAATGGCAGTTTTAGGATTTTGGAAGGCCTAGGAGATCTAGGCTCATTAGCTCTGAAGATAGTATATTTTCTTCAACTCCTCCTAGCTCATCTTGACACTGAGTGAATCTAGAGAGGTATTGTGGAATGGTCTCATTTTTCTGCATGCGGATGTTTTTGAGCTTGTCTCTCAATGCAAATTTCCTGGCATCACTACCATTTTCTAATAGCTCAGTGAGGGTATTCCACATAGAAAATGGAGCCTCCTTTCCATGTAAATTTGAGACTATGTGGTCTCTCACAACCTCCAAGATGATCCTCTTGGCTTTTGTGTTATCCTTCTTCCAATAGGAAAAATTCCATGCATCCGATACTATTGGTTTTGGAATATCAGTTTTGGTGTACTCCAACACTCCATTATCATCGAGTACAACTTCCACCCTGTCCTTCCAAGATTATAAATTCAAGATTACCTCCAGGGAATACTGCAATATCAATTCGTTGAAATAAATTTTCCCACATGGAAGAAAACCTACTTCACTGAATTTGAAAATCAAAATCTATGAAGGAGAAGATCTATTGACTAGTTTCTAGTGTGATTTCTTCTTTCATACCATGTAGAAATTAATAGAATTTTTCTACTACTGATGAAATCGAATTGAAATCAAGAGATTACAATTTTCCTCTATTATTTTGCAGAATAGAAATCATAGTTTCGAAACACATGCAATTACATGCAATTGTCGAAACCACAAGAAAACAACGATTTTACAGGGGCACCCTATTGGGAAAAACCCCTCTGCTGCTTTTCATTAATAAGATGAGAATGAGAAATTATTGCAATTTCTTTCATTGATCCTGAAGCACACCCTGCACTGTAAACCTATTCTCTTGCTGATTGTCCTATTCTTCCCAACACTTAGCTAATTCAAGGATTCAACTAGCTCCTATTTCCTTGTGTAATCCTTCAGGAAATTAGCTCATAAAGATAGGAATTTTGTCCTCTTTTCTTATGCAATTCCCAAGGAATGATTCACTTGCTTAATGTTCAAGCCTATACGCTCAACTAGTATACAATTGATAATTACAATTTTCCTTTTTCTTCACTCCAGTTAGGAAACTCGAATTCCATGCATGTCTAGCCTATTTTTGGCCAACTGACTAGTTTAATTGAGAGATCACTGAGTTAACAACAATTCTACTACTCAACTGACCTTCAACTGACTCAACTAGGTACTTGAGCTCAATTAACTGAGTCGAACTGAAAATAACTAAATTAGATTGCTAAATTTTAGCAATCACTACACGCACAACTCTAATTCTCGCCTATAACTCAAATTTACTGAGTTAGCTAGTACACAAGACGATTTCACTCAAGCTAATTGCAATCCAAATCATCCTGTTGATGTGGAAAATCAAATTACTAAATATGACTAAGGCACCAGTCAAATTTATCCTTTCTTTCTACAATTTCTAACAACTCATACTCGGCATATCTAAAACTCACCATGTACATATTACCCTTTCCTAGGTAGAAACAATTGCGATATGGCATATCTATTGTGTGTTCGAAGCAAGGAAAGGAAAGTAAGGTGCTAAATTTACCACTAGATTGAGATGGGAAGTCAAGGAAATCTAATTGGTGAATAAATACTTCCGAAAGGAATAACCCTTTATTGAAAAGCTATTTATAGGTAGAGAAGCTGAAGTTTGCTTAATGTGTCACCAAGTGTTGTCGCCACTAGAACACCCTCCAAAACTTCACTACATTCAAATTTTGGAGCCTATAAAACTATCATATAAAGTTTTGATTTGTTTGTCAAGTGTCATTTCAAGTCATTCCACATGTGTCAAGTGTTATTGATCATTCATAAGTGTTGTCACATTGTTTAAAACATCTCTAGTGCACTTCATGGTTATAATATATTTGATTGTTGTAAAACGACACTTTTGGTTGCAGTCACACACACTTTGCATATTTCACTTGGAAAGTGTTTGTAAACTAGATTTTTGATGTGTATCTATCATTGTTCGATCTTGTCTAAGTCTTATCGATGAGTTTGTTTTTTGTTTTTTTTTTTTTTTTTTTTTTTTTTTTTTTTTTTTTTTTTTTTCGATAGGAAAAATCATAATTTATATTAAATGGAAATTAGATTTTGTAAATGCATTTAAGCATATTCAAATAGAGAGGCACCGCCTATCTTCAACAAAATTATGTTCAGGGACATATGTGATCAAAACATTGATACCTTTTATCCATGCAGGGAGGTATCAATGTCTGTAAATATACTGAATAGGAGTTCTATATATTAATCTGGCACTTTGTGAGTGTAGATAAAATGTCAAAAAAGAAACTATGAATATTTATAGATGACATATATATGAAGTCTGTTCTTCCTGTGAGATCAACAGGAATTAAATTTATACAGCGATATCGATAAATGGATGATGGTAAAATTGTTAATGTGCACACTCACGCTATTCCCGGATCAACCAGTTGTCTGGATCCTTGTTCGCAACCTCTTTGGATAGCCTGTCAGCACCTGTTCTACTCCCTATAAATATGATGGCATGTAAAAGAGTCAGATGATGTAATCAATCTCAGTGCCTCGTCCAGAATATGACTGAAAGTATAAGAATTGCATCTAGAAGATTTATTTAGCCAGTCACAAACAAATCTTGAATCCCCAAATATTTGTAGATCTCTATAATTTTTCTCCAATGCAAATTGAATGAGGAATTTTGTTGTGGATAATTCGACATAGTTATTAGTGCCTCTGCTAAATCCCATAATAATATTGTATGAGTGATGTGCATTAATACGAAGGATGGCACCCCTTCCACACCCATTCTCTTATGTAGCGCCGCCAAAGTAAGCGCACGATCTCTGATAATCAATCATCTCAGGTATAATGCTACACGATCGAGGGGGTGGTGCATCCTCGGGGATGACAGAGTAATCAGTCAACATGCGGGCAACAATGGAGGGACAGTAAAGGGAGTCATTCTGGAAGGTGAGTCTGTTCCAAGTGATCCAAAGGGCCCAACAAATAAGAAAGGGGATATTTTGTAGCCTAGTAGGGGAGGCAGAGGTGCACCAGTTCATCCATGCCTCGAGGATAGATGCACCCTCCCAAGTATTGTGAGGAGAAACCAAAGGTAAAATAGTATTCCAGAGATTATTTGCCACAGAACATTCCAAAAATAAATGTGAGACAGATTCATTGCAGCATTTGTAGAGACAACACCAGAATGGGCCGTGCTATGATCGCTTGAGGAGGTTGTATCTCGTGGGTATTTTGTTTCTTAGAATGGTCCACATGATTAGCCTACTTCTTGGTGGGGCTTTGAGATTCCAGAGACTTTTCCACCAAGATTTGGGTGCATGCGGTATGTAGTCTTTGGTTAGAACAAGATATCCTTCCTTAGGAGTATATCACCCAGATTTGAAGAAAGCCCAGATAATCTCATCTTCTCCCTCGGTTATTCAGGTGTGAGCTTCAGTAAGAGCCCAAATATAGTCATTCTAATACTGAATCCATTGATGTGGAATGTTTAGCCTGTGGGCTGATTTCCAAGCCTATTGGAGGAAGGTAGTATGGTCGCATCCGCAATATGGTTCAGATTACATATGTTTGCTGCATGAAGATGATTTATGAGATCATTTGGTAGCCTATCGATATTCCCACGTCCAATCCAAGGGTCAATGCCCACCCTTACTACCGAACCTGATTGAATTTTCCAGGTAAGACCAACTCTGATGGGATCCAGTGATTTAATCACAAGCTTCCATATGATCGATATCCCTGTAGTGAGTCTTTGGGGCATTCTGATCCAATCAATAATCTATAATGGGGCAATGTATTTAGAGGCAGTCACCTTAGTCTAGAGACTAGATGAGGTAATGAGCTACCATCCGAGTTTTGTAGCCAGAGCAGAGGAGAAGTCCTCTAGCTTCTTAATGCCCCATCCTCCCCATTTTTTTGGTAGATTTAGAGCATCCCATTTTACCCAGGGGAAAATTTTTCTCGACTAACTACCCTTCCAAAGGGATCTACAGCAAAGACCTTGTATCCTAGCTAGGATGCCTCTGGGGATCCAACCAGTGACATCTAGTAGACCGGAGTGGCTCATAAATACAATTTAAACAATGAAAAATAACACATTGTATTTTGCACTATAAAAGAAATTATTTAAAATCATTTCTTTAAAATAAGGTTATTGAGTGAGAGGCTCATTCTACAACCCAAGATGTGTAAGAAAAAAAATGAATATGTTGTAAAGTAATTAGAATTAAAAAATTGTGTGAATAAGATGTTTAAGTTTATAGAATTGTTGACTAGACTTGTCTCATTGCTAAAATGGAGAAGAGACTTAACACCTGGTACTTCAAATATCTTTCCAGGGTTTTAGCTTGTATCCCAGGCATTTTAGACCCTCCTCTAGTTTCAGGTGGGTAAAACTAAATCCTTGCAATGCAAAATGGGTCTCATGTTGTGTGCATCTTGCCACTGTCAGAGTAGATTTTGAATCATTGATAGTCATCCATGTAGCCACTTGAAATAATGAGAAAGTAGCTTTCATGATTGACAAATCCCAAATGCCACCATTTAGAAAAATCAAGACATCATCCACAAAAAATAGATATGTGAGAATACAGTCTTCAGTGATTTTAATTCCCTATAGTCTGCCCCTTCTGTGTTCTTCTTTGATAAGTCTACTGAGTCCTTCCATGACTAGGAGAAAGAGTAATGGTGACAAAGGGAAACTTTGTCGAAGACCTCTTTCTGAATAAAAGAAGGGAGAGGTGCTTCCATTAACTAGGATACTAAAGGGTATGTTAGTAATGCATGATCCATTTAATAAACATGAATGGGAATCCCAGATGAGTTAACAACATTCTAATATATAACCAGTTTACTTTGTCGAAAGCCTTTGAGAGGTCAAATTTAAGGATCATACCTTTGCATTTTTTGATATGCAGAGTGTGTAATACCTCATGTGCAGTTCCCACTGCCTCATGAATTTGACAGTCTTGTAGGAAGGAAAATTGTTTAGGTGAAATATGCTTGGAAAGTATGGGCCTCATCCGATTTGCAATAATCTTCACTATGATCTTGTATATGCAATTACACAACGAAATAGGCCTATATTCATCATATGAGGTTAGGTTATCTGATTTGGGGATGAGTGCAATAAAAGTAGAGGTGAGAGAAGCAACCAACTTGCCATTTATCCTGGCATCCTCTATGACTTTTAGGAGGTTTGCACCAAGAGTCTCAAAGAAAGTGAGGAAGAACTCAACTGTCCATCCATCTGGCCCAAGGCTTCTATCTTTTTTGAATCACTTGAGAGTGGTTTCTAGCTCTCCCAAAAAGACTTCCTTTGTTAGTTCTCTTTCCTCCTCTTAATCCACAAATCGTGGGAAGAGCTGTTCCACTTGAATAATTTCATCTAGGTTTACTTCCCGAGGTGCACTGTAGATTTTTTTTAAATATGAGGTTTCTAGTGATGAGGTTTTCACTGAATGGCCATGATCATCCTTTAGTTTCCAGATTGTGTTAATAGCCTTCCTCCCATTGACATATTTGTGATAGAACTTAGTATTATCATCCCCTTCCTACATCCAAATCGCCCTACTTCTCAGTCTCCAGACTTCTTCGCGGTCCTTAAGAATTTTTCCTCTGACTGTGTAAAGTGAGGAGATCCTATCCTTTTGTTCATTTGATCTATATATCCCCCCTAGATTATTTTCAAATGCTGTTGTGTCAGCTTTGATCTGCCTCAGGGATTGATCATCCAAGATTCTTTTATTGTGTAACCAAATTTTGGACAGCTTCTTCATCTTCGAGACATTGTGCATGAAACCATTTATAATGTTCCCCCAGCCCCAAGTGGGTTGGACATCCAAAAGTCTGTGACCATACGAATGTAAGAGGCTTCCTTCAGCCAAGCTGAGCATAATTTATATGGACCTTTTGGTCTAGCCCGACCCCCATCTATTTCCATGTATATTGGTAGGCAATTGGAGATACCTCCCGATCCCACCCGTTTTCTGATATTGTAGCCACATTCCAATAAATTCTCCTTGACTAGAAAATGGTCTAGTCTGTGAGCCAGGCTATCATCCCCTGTCCTATTGTTCCTCCAGGTTACTTGGATCTTTGCAGAGGCGATGTCTATCGGATGGTGGGATTCCAAAGTATTTTCAAAGTATTCCAAAAGAGTATCTCTTTGTGCTCAATGACCCCAAGATTCCAAGTGGTTGATTGAGAAGTTAATATCTTCACCCAAAATGATATTGTCCATTTGTAAAATGTCAAATCCCAGTAATTTGTCCCAGAAATTGGGCTGATGGTGACATAGTCCATAAATGCTGAAGATTCAAAAATCCATACCCAGATCTTCTGAGTGTATATCTGCTCTAATGTGCCCAGACCCTCCCCAATAGTTGAGTATTTTTATGGAGCGGGAATTGTATCCCATTGCTATACCCCCAGATCTGCCATGGCCATCAAGACAAGTAAACACTCATCCAGGTTGCATTGTTCCAAGGGTGTGAGATATGGCATTAGTAGGTCCAAGAGTTTCCTGTAAGAATATGATATCTAAAGGGTCGGCCGCAAGTAACAGGTGAAGTGTTAATTTGTTATTGGGCTTAGCTAGCACTCTATAGTTAAATAGACAAAACTTCATGGGGGGGGGGGGGGCGCCAATGGGGCATCTCTGGCTCTATAGCCTATCTGCAAATGCAATCTCTACTCTACCCACTTGTGCTTTACATAGAGAGGAAGGTCGACGCAGAACTAATGGAGGACGAGTCTAGCCTGAGTGTCTGATGGCAATCTTATATTAGATCGGGTCAGATCCCAATGGAGGGGAGACCAGAGACAGATGCAGGTGGAGGAAGTGAAAGTGATGCAAAAAGGGTGGGAGGGGTGGGGGAGAAAGAGGAAAGGGGGGAACCAAGAGGGAATGACAAAGGGATAGAGGACGAGGGGAGGGAAGCTGATTACAAATCAATGCCAGGGGCTAAAATAATTAAATCAAGAATAGAAGAGCTTAAATGTGAGGAAACAGATGTGGAAATGCACATACCCAAAGTGTCTGCATCCCCGACAGATGCCTTGGATCTAGTGTGTGGAGGAGATGGTGGTCTATGCGGAGGTATGCCCCGCTTTTTTGGGATAGGCTGTGAGGGGGCCACTTCCTTGGCTGAAGGTTATTCCTGTACTACTGAATCAACATGTTGGGGCTATTCCCCATGTTTCAGCGATGCCTGAACCAATGGCTCCTTTCCAGGTGCCTTCTTGTTTGCTTTCCCATTGAGAGGGCAGTCCTTGAATAAATGCCCAACTTTGTGGCGTCTCCTGCACTTGAAAGAGACTCCCTGATAGTCAAGAGCCTATCTCTTGGTGGAATTCCTCCACTGAATGCTGATATGCTCCAGCAGACCGTTCGTAGTATCCATATGCACCAATATCCTTGCATATGCCATACGCCCAGTGGTCTGGTAGGATTTATCAAATGTTAAGAAGGTATCTAGGGCATTTCCAATGCACCTAAAAACATCCTCCATCCAGAAATGTAACGTTAAACCAGGGAGGCAGACCCAGAGGGGGCTAGCATCCACCCATTCTTGTTATGGATTGAATAGGGGAGTCCATCTTCATAGAAGAACCGACGCCTGATCAATATGCCATATCGTGGAGAGAACCTAATTGGTTTGTTCCAACCTGTCAAAATGTAGAGCAAACAAGCCCTTTACAAAAGGTCTATACGAAAGGAGGTTCATTCAGGTGATGGCCCCAAACCACAGATGCCCGTTGTTGTAGCCTTTGTACATTGTAATGTCTGCCTCGGACTTGACCCACTAAAACCTTCTCAGTTGTATCCATCGAGTCGAGCAGCTGCGTGTCCTCAGTCAATTTGAGGAATACCTCGCAGACTTTTATCTTGAGGCACTTATTCTTCCTAGATGTCCTTATTCTCTTTGCTTTGGTGTGCTCTTCTTCGGTGTGCTACTGCGCTGCCCTCTAGTGTGGGGGAACCCTAGATATAGGTGGAGCCATCAATGGCATAGAGGCAAAAATGCTGGAAATGGGGGAAATGCCCGTGAGGTTACCCAGTGGAGTAGCAGATGAGGTCGGTGGGGTGATTGGTGAGGACACAGGAGTTTTTGAAGCTAAGAGATGGTCCACCGAAGGGTTACATGAATCATTCAATGGTGGATTCGAAACTAGGACCTCTGAGAGGGTTTGATTTCTAGGGTTTGGTGGACGGTTCACAAAACTGAGCGAGGAGGGTGATAAGGGCTGGGAGATGAGGTCTGGAAGAGACGGGGAATCTTCTGGGAGGGTTACAGAGGAGACCTTCGTGCTGAAGATGGAGGGTAAAGTGTCGATGACTTTGGAAAGTTCACCGTCGAAGGAAAACACCAGCTAGAGAAGAATGTGGTTGTGTCCAGATAGGCACATCCTCCAACGGATCCACTGAATAATCTATTAATTATTCCATAACTATCACAACTGATTTGTGCCAGTTGCCTGTGGGGGTGATGGGGCTCCCATAACTATAATTGTAATGGCGATAGTGGTGGGCGTAATACAATTTAGCTAAAAAACAAACCCTTCAGCAAGAAAATGTCGCATGTGATCATGTCAGTAAAAGAAGTTGAGGTGGGTTATGGGTTATGAAGCGGAAGCAGGTCTGTTACGGTGGGAGAAGCTAGAACCGTACTACATCTTCTGAGCTTGACCGCAGATGGTCCTAGCCTGAAAACCCTTCCCCATCCGATTTATTCCATCAGCCCCAAGTCTTATCGATGAGTTGGTATGTGGCACACTTCATTTTATGTATAAACTCATTGTGTTTTCCCCTTGTTTTATCTTGTAGACTTAGACAAATTTTAGTTGCACAAGTTAGTCCACTGAGGCTAGGAGAGCACATAATGCACTCTTAAGGCTTAGCCAAGACCCCTTGTTCAGAGTGTTCCTTATTCCCTGCAATATCACATAGTGCACTCCCAAGTATCAACATATCCTTCCCTTTTCGAACCACGCCCTTAAAGTAAGTCTTCCTCCTTTTGAGTGCATGGTGCATCACCAAGCAACATTATGTTCCCTTGAACTTTCAACCTTTCACACTATGCACTTCTTGGCTTCTCTTCAGTGCACAACACACTTGGGAGGGCCCAAGACTGACCCCTTCAACCTTCATACTTGCACCTTGTGCCTTCTTTAAATCCCTTGAGTGCATAATGCACTTCCAAGTCTCAATGGCCTTCATTCACCCCTTAGACCTATTCCATGTGCCCTCCATCTTCCTCTCTCCCAAATGAGTGCACAGCACATCCTTAAGCCTTAAGCACTCAGCCTTTCGTCCTTCAGAGTATGCCATGCACCCAGAAGCCTCCTTTTTTTTTCCAAGGGCACTGATTAATCACGATCTGTGATTTTACATTAAACATGTTATAATAAGAGATTTTTTTGATTGATGTTTTCTTTCCATGAGTGATTTTAGTTGTAGGTATTCTAGAACAATATGGAAAAGATGCATGAAGATATTTGAAAAAGAGGACAATCAAAGGAAGCATTCAAGAAGGAAGAACATATAATGTGACAAATTGAAAAGCATTGAAATCCTAAAGATCAAAGTAGCCCAAAAGACTCCATATGATGAAAGACCCTTTGGAGGGTGAAAAAATCAACAAAATGGAAGCTTCATACAAGATTGAAGATACAAGTGGAACAATTCTTACATATCAAGAAAGTCCATGTCATCAGTCAATATGAGTCCAAGTCATCAATATTAGTGATTTGTCATGTTCACACCACATGATGATGTGGAAATCATGAGTAATTATGTAATCATTGTAAAGACAAAGAAGAAGAATTCCAAGAGTCACATATGGAAAAAAAGCCATGTGAAGAAGTCCAAAAGACATGTAATTCCAAAAGTCATTAGAAGTTGTTAATTCATAAGAGAAACTCAACAGTCATGGGGATATGAAAGGTCATGCCTCAAGTCATAAAAGGATACTCATTACTCAAGAAAAAGAGTTTTCACCTTGGATTCTCCCACAAGGAATTAGAGAGATAGAGATAGTACTTTTGGAGAACAAGTAGTGGCTCTAACGCTCCACTATTGGAGCTGGTGATATTAATTGTACTCATGTATCTTGGAACTTTTGCTTAATACTTGAAGCCATTCAACCGAAACATATTCATGCATGGATCGTGGATGTTTTGAGACTATTCTTATAATGTTGGTGGTTTATGTTGGATTTCATACGTGCTAAAGTAATTGAGCTATTTTGGTGACTTTGGTGCTCAACTTATTGGAAATGTGGTGTTATTATTTTAATGATTGTAGCACCTATGTGAACTATTTCACTTGATGTTTAGCAATTCTTCCTTGTTAAATATGTGTGTGCATCTTTACTAGATTAGTACTATTACTTCTTTTTTATAGACTCACTTTTCTTCCTTGCCATAAAATAACCTTGATGCATTTACAATTAAACATTCCACAAGGCACACTCTCTTGCTCACTCAAAAGCACATGCACACTACTTTCTCATGCTAATTTCTTAAAACAAGAAAAATATCTAAGTTAATGGCAGCTGAGCCATATTATCGGATGGTAGTCCTACACCAAACAATGTGATGTAAAAATTTGAGTAAAATCAAGGGGAGATAAGTCAAAAATATGAGTTGAAAAAGTAGTTTTTTCTTTTTTCCCTATAAAATTTGATGATGTAATCTAATATTATTTTATTATTTCCAATATTATTTTATAATATTCCTTAGGAGGCCCATTTTAGACATCAAAATTTCTCTAATGAGATGCTAGTGCTGCTCTTGGCATAAACTAAATAGAAAAGTCCACCTCTCTATGAGGAGGCAAATCTGGAATCTCTCTAGGAAACACATCTTGAAACTACTGCAAAACATGATACCCTTCAGGACTCGATAATAACCCTTAACATCCTTCCCTTTATCACTAGAAATATGAGCTGCAAATAATACACATCATTTCTTGCAATTACGCTTTTCCTGCATTGCTGTAACCATTCTCATTGATGTAGGTTTCTTCTTTCCCTGAAAAAAGCTAATTTCCCCATCATCATCCAACCACTTAATAGCCTTGTCATAGAAGTTTACCTTGGTCCCATAAATGAAAAACCAATCCATTCTCAAAATCATACTATATGATCCCAATAGAAGCACATTTAGATGTGCTGATGTAGGCATACTATTCAGCTCAAATGCACGAAATCTCACCCAGTGATGAACTCTTCTCTTGGTCCCTACAGACAACTGCACCAACAAAGATTCTTCATGCACTTCTTTATTCAAGAAACACTTATCTACCTGGTCAGGATTGATGTAACTATAAATAGATCTAAGATCAATCAAAATGAAAAAAAATTGACCACAAATATTACCTTCCATCTAAAAACGAACGTTTGATGATCAACATGCTTATTATCCACTGCTGCATAAATTTGAGGAATACTATTCCCAACATCTCCAACTATATGTGCCTCTTGAGCACTATAAACTTGAGGCTTTCCACCTTGGTGTGATGGGCACTCACTCCTATGATGCTCTTCACCACAAGTCTAACACCTTAAAGGCGTAACACCCTCCTCCCACATTTACCCTAGTTAATGAGTCTGTTGGGGTAAATATGTGATGAGAGGCTACTATGATGTGATTCAAATCCCCATGTATAGTTAAGGAAGTGGAACTGACAAAACAAAACCATTATGAACTTCCACACATGCTACATAACCTTAAGGAGTCAACCAACCATTCCAGGTGACCAACCTCTGAGACAACTTGACATTTCACTAATATGGACCCCCAACTGCTCCCATTACAAGCGATGCATGTGATTGAGGCCTTCCAGTGACTCCCACAACAAGGCATGCCAACGATTGTGGACCTTTGCAGCTAGTTCTGAGTTAGTGACCCAGATTCCATGCCACTTTTTTAGGACCAAGACTCACGTCACTTCCCAAAACTTCATGAAACTTTCACAAATGATAAATGAAATTGGAACAAAGGTAACAATGTAAACATGATCAATGAATTTAGTGGACCCCTACTAGCCATGACAAGCATTTCATCAAACGTGTCACAAGTACATAATCTACAAGCCATAACAACAAACCTAAGCATACGGGTTTCATAATTATATGAGAATCGTAAATAAGCATTGATGCTAATGGGCCTCCAAATTAGACATAAATTAAGGCCCATCTAAAATTTCTTAGGCATATGAAGGATATATTAAACCTTTCCTTCTACACTTAATAATGTTTTTTAGCTTTAATATGTTCATTAGGAAGGTTTATGGATAATTGCATATTTGTGCTTAATATTATTTATTTTTGTAGAATATTGT
The DNA here is from genome assembly GCA_000404065.3 of Pinus taeda. NCBI lineage: Eukaryota > Viridiplantae > Streptophyta > Pinopsida > Pinales > Pinaceae > Pinus > Pinus taeda. The sequence goes on from APFE030651246.1 coordinate 95,626, forward strand.
GTAGATTATGGAGATTTGGAGGAGGAGATAATTTAGGGACTTGATCCCTACTATAGGAGGACCAATATTGGATAATAAATCAACAAGATATTCCAAAATTATTGCATAGATTCTCGAGCTCCAATGATTGAGAAAATCTAGGAGTGTGTTCCCTGTCATTTAATGCAAATTCCTAGTGTTGGGAACCAGATCCACTATTTGACTGATTTTGGAGGGGAAAACTTCCTCCTTTCATGGGGAATGTTTCCTAATCATTTTGTATAAGTACCAAGTCAAATTTGCCTCTTGGGGTTGATTTTTATTAGCCTTTTTGTGGAAATAACTTGTATTTTTACAGCTCCACTTTCATTTTTTGCAGGGATGTAATTGTATTGATGGAAATAATGAAAATTGGTGCCATGTTAAGCTTCTAAATCTTGGTCTCCTTCATAGATCTTTGAGTTTCCTTGGGCTTGGCCATCCTAGGAGCCTTAGAGCCTTTTTGTATCATTTTCTTTTTTTCCTTTCACTTCTTATTCTCATGCATTTCTTGCTTTTGTCTTTTTTTATTTATGCATTTAGTATTGATGATTTCTTTTTGTAGGATTGGGTTAAATTGTTGAAGTAAGTTCTTTTTCAGGATCAAAAGCATGATTTCATCCTTTGAACAACTTTGGAAGGTCATAGTAATCATTGAGCTACTTGGATTAGTTTGCTTATTCCCAAATCTAAATTTATGGTTTATCGATCATACGTGAAAATTACTTAGTATCTGTTTTTTTGAGGTAGCAAAAAATCACTTGATTTTGAAAAATGGTGTTTTAGAATACACATTTTTTTTGGAGCATATTTTTGGCACTTTAAATTTTTTTATATATCAAGTATGAACATTTTTTTAAAATGTTAGTGATTTTCATGCTGATTTTGGAAAGTGTTGATGGAACATCAACACATTTTTTAGAGGGCTCATTTTTGACACTTTAATTATTTATTTATTTATTTTTTGGTTATGTATCAAGTATGAACATTTTTTTTATTAATGATTTTCATCTGGATTTTGAAAAGTGTCGATGAGTATAAACCCTTTTTGTTTGGAGGACTTATTTTATCACTTTAAATTTTCTAATGTATTAAGTGTGGATACTTTTTTTTAAATGTTGGTGATTTTTATGTTGGTAAACAAAAAAAAAAATGACAAAAAATATAAAATATATAAAAAGAAAAAAATGAAAAAGAAAACAAATTAATTTGTAAAAAAAAAAAAAAACAAAAAGAAATAAAAAATATCAAAAATAAATTAAAAAAGATTTGAAAAGACAAAATTATAATTTAAAGGAAAATGGTTAAACCAAAAAAAAAAATCTAAACCATTTTTAGGTTAAAATAAAAATAAATAAAAACCTATTAAAAAAAAAGAAATAATTACCAAAAAAATTAAAACAAAAAAAAAGTAAAAAAGGAAAAAACAATTAAAAAAAAACAATTTTTTAAAGAATTTTAAATTAAAAAAAAATCCACAGTCCATCTCACCCGCTCACTGCCTCCCTCCCCACCTAACCCAACCCTCCACACCTTTCCACCCACTCCAGCCCTCACCCCTCCTCACACCAACCCACCCAACCCACCCATCCAACACCTCCTTGCTTACCCCACTCTGCCCTTCCTCCCTCACTTCCCCACGCCTCCCTCTCCGCCCACCCCATGACCCAATCGACCCATGGTGGTGAGGGGCTAATTCCGGGAATCAACTCCTCGCCACCTCACGTCCCAACCAACCCGAGGTGGCGAGGGGCCGATTCCAGCTAACACCCTACGCTGGTTGGGCCGTGGGGTGGGTCGGGAGGGACGACGAAGTGGGGTGTGTGGAGAGGTGTGGGAGGTGTGGGTTGGGTGGGAAGAGGGGTGAGTGGGGCAGTGTGGGTGAGGTGGTGTGGGAGGGGTGCATTTGGTGGGAGAAGGGGTGAGCAATGTGGGGTGGTCGGGGAGGTGTGGGAGGGAAGGAGGAAGCGGTGCGCAGAGAGGTGTGGTGTAGGTGCGGAGGGAGGGGTGAATAGGGTGGCATGGGCCTCATTTTTTTTTTAATTATTTTTTTCAATTTTATTTTATAATTTAATTTAATTATTATAACATTTTTTTTTTAATGAGTTTTTTATTTATTTTTATCTTTTTAACTTAAAAACAAAAAAAAAGGTTATATATATATATATAATATATATAAATATATATTATATATTATATATTATATATCTTTTTGTTTTTGTTTTTTCCCCCAGATATTTTCTATATTTGATTTATTTTTTGTTATCAACTGACCCCTTGCCACCCGTGGCTGGTTGGGGCTTCAGGGTGGGCAGGGAAATTAAACATTTTTTATTTTATTTTCAAGTTAATTTTGATTTTATTTTTATATTTTATAGTCCTTTTTTTGTGTGTATATATATATATATATATATATGTATATATATATGTATATATATATGTATATATTATATATATATATAATATATAATATATATATATATATAGTATATATATATATATATATATATATAGTCTGGTTTTTAAATTGTTTTTAGTTTTATTATTTGTTATTATTTTAAAATTTTTGTGTTTTTTTAATTGTTTTTATTTTTTTTCAATATTTGAATTTTTGTTTTCTTTCTTGTATATATATAATATATATATATATAATATATATATATATATATATATATATATTTGAGGGTCCAAGTCGATGCTCATCTAGCTATCTCATCCCATTATGTGCAATTTGATAGTTTAATAAATTTTTGTGTTATAATGAATCGAGCCTACCCCCACAATGTGTCAATTTCATGGTTGGTCTTTAAGTTTTCATTACAATGGGTTGAGTTCACCTGCACTACATGTCAATTTCATGGTTGATTTTTTTTTTTGCAATGTATCAAGTTGTCTTAGGCTAAGATTTTAAAAACACTATACATTTAGCATTTAAAAAAAAAATACTCTTGGTATAATAACTCTTTCATTTAGGTGTTCATTTTTAAGGTTTTTTTAATCATATAATATTTCCATAATGTCATATTTGAAATATTTTATAACTTAAGATTGTTTTGTAGTCATAATATTTGCTTTTAATTCCATGGTGTAATGTTTTTCTAAGTCATGATATTTTATCTTTAATGCTATGGTTGAAAAAAGTTATAAGTATTTTTTCTTAGCATCATGCCTAAAAATCATTGGAATTTTAAGGATTTTCAAAGACGCGTTATTTTATCTTTATTTTCATGCTTGAAAATCGTTGGAAATCTAAAGTTTTTCAGAGTCATGATATTTTATTTTTATTGTCATTATTAAAAAATGTACTCTAAAAAAAATACGTTATTCCAACATCAACACTTTTCATTTTCAAGGTGTTTTTTTGCACAGCAAATTTTGGTTCTTATTGTCATTTTAAAAAAATGTTGAAAATGTACCTCGAAAAAAAAATGTTATTCCAACATCAACACTTTTCATTTTCAGCCTCTTTTTTCATGTTTTCTTGGAGTTGTTGGGCTAGAGTACCTGTTTTGTGGTAACATTTATCGATAACTATGTTGAAGTCCCTTGTGGCAAATAGTAGTAAGTTTCTGCTATCTCTTAGAACATGCTAATGAGATTTAATCAAATTCATTCCACTTGCATTAGATCACAAAACATTCCAGTTAATAACAAAAAATTTCCACTTGATTAGGTTAGGTATTTGATAGATTAACTAACTCACTAGTTCTCGAATTTCTAGATTTTAGACTAGTAATTTTTTGCTATTTTTAGCACGTGTTAATAGGGGTATTTTTTAGTGATTCCATTTGCAATGGAGATGTAAGAAATCATAGCCAATAACAATTTTTTTCCTTCCAATTCGGACTTGCTTTTCTTAGTCATTCAACGAATTATATTGTCCTATAGAAAACCCGTTTCCTGTAGCATTCTTCCATCACGTATATACTTGCCTAGATTTGCTCAAAAGGTTGGTTTTGTCCCTTATGCTTGAATCATGACTCCTAGGCTCTAAATAAATGGTTGAGGAAGAATAAACACCACTTAGGACTTGCCTTATTACCCATGCAAAACATCTCGATGAATTGGATTAATGGACAAATTTATGAATTGGATAATACAATAATGATTTTATTGATTGCCACATCCAATGAACTCTATCACTGGATCTAAGCTCTTTGAAATGTAATGATTGATATTTGGTTAATGATATTTACTTTTTGCAATTAGAATAGTTTTTCCTTCCTTGTATTTTCTTTCTTGCAATAGGTTAAGGTTTCTGTTTTGAGCATTTCCATTTCTACAACTAGTTAGGATTTGATTTCATTACATGCACTCCATTATATCATGACAACAGAGGAAGAACATGTTTTATGATGCACATATAGTGTCGATGTCTCTTAAGTTTGTATGAACCCTGAGTTGATAATTAAAGTTGGTATTCTTGGGATTTGCAACATTCTTGTTGCAATAATGAGGCTCATCACTTTTTGGCGTCGTTGTTAGGGAGGTGTCAAAGTATGCATTGTTTTCTTCCCTAGTTGATTATTTCTTTTTACTTTCTGCAAAAAAGAAAAAATTACATTAGGCATCTTTCATTTCAAGAACAAAAAATTGCATTGCATTAGCATTCTTATTCAAAAAAAAAAAATTCTCCAACACCAACCCCCCCATTTGATCACGTGGTGTAGTAAGAGCCACATCACCATTCATTTTTGTAGGTAGAAGAATAATAGGTGACATAGGAGGTATAATAAATGGATGGAGATGATGACAATGATGGAAGATCCTCTTGGATTTCCCATTCAAGATGCTGATGTTAGTGTGCACATGAAGAATATCCCTCCATATTTTCTTCCAAATTTTCATGGTCTAAGGTCAGAGGATCTGGGAAAATTTCTCTTCGAATTTGAAATTATTTGTAGATCTTATGATTACTTATTAAACTCTCAAAAATTGAGATTGTTTCTGATAACATTGAAGGATAAAGCTCTTAAATGTTTATGAGTTTAGGGACTAATTCAATAAGATCATGGAATGATATGCAAAATATATTTCTAGAAAAATATAAAGATCATTATCTTAAAGAAGAAATATTTAGAATGAATAAAAAAGAATATGAGAGCCTTGCGGATATAATATAGAGGTTCATGTATAATGCTAAGAGGTAAAAACTACATAATTTAGGATCTGACACACTAAAAACCATCTTACTTAGAACAATTAGAACCCCAACCACATCCATCTCAAAGATCCATTCCCACTCAGCTACCTGTACACCCATTTCCAAACCCACACAAGGAGGTAGCTCAAACCACTTACAATGTTGAGGCACAACACTTCCAAACAACTCCTCTTGATCTCAATGGTATTCATCTTAGCTCAAGAAGAGCATTTTAAAAAAGAGATTCTCTTGATGTCATTGAATGACAACATTTAGAAAAAGAATATTCAAATGATAAGACCAAAGAATCATGGGCCACACTTGATGAAGAGTAAACATCAAAAGTAGAGATCGAGAAAGTTCCCTCATGTTTACCATCAGATACTCCATGTGTTCAAGATAATAATCAACAAAAACAAGGATATATAAACTTCATGCAAAAAGAATACATCCAAGATGATCCAAATCAGAAAGTGGACTAGGGAATCAAAACCATATTGGAATATGGTTCCAAAGAATCAGTAATTTGCAAAAACACACTCTTCTTCATCAATTCCTAATCTCATCTCAATCAAATCATTTGGTCTCTGAAATTCAGGTACATGTCAAAGCATATATTTCAATTCTACACATTAGTTTATCTATCAACTTGATGTGCACATGTTTCCATTGGAAGTATTCTTATACTTGAAAGAGATTTTTTTTTTTTTTTTGGAGTAGAGTATGATAGAAAAAATAAAAAATGGAAAATAAGAGAAAAAATAAAATCTTAGGTGAAAACCTCCTTTGAGGTGCTTGAGATTGGCTCATTGATTTGAAACCTCCATGAGTCAGTCAATGGGTTGGGAAGAAAAATAAAAAAAGAGAAAAATAAAAGATCCTAGGTGAAATCCTCCTTTGAGGTGCCTAGGCAAACCTAGTAGTTGAAAACCTTATTGAGGCAGCTAGTAGGTCTAGAAGAAAAAGAAGAAAAAAAAAGGTCTTTGGTCCATGTATCTCTCTCTCATGAATGAAGGCTCTCTCCAACCTCTTCAAGCAACAGAAACAAATTAGCCACCAAAAGAAAAGTTGATCAAAAGCCTAGTCAAAGGAATTAAAACTTGGAATTTCTCCTCCTTTGCTCAAATGCTACAAAAGGACCAAGGCCATGCCAATCCATCATCCTCATCTATTTCCACCATCTACTCATCATTCATACGATTTTACCAGAACATGCACAACATTAAGACCAATAGTTCCCAACCTAGCCAATGCATCTGAGACCTCAAATCCATTTACTCTACCTTTCCTATTACCTTTCTCATGATTGTCCTACCACTATCCGTTTACCTCAATGTATCCCACTAATTCAACTAAATGTCATATTCTTTCCTTCAGCTGCCCTTATATATACACCAAGATTCATCCAGGTCTTATATTACATATTGAGTTTCATTCAACTCTCCCCGAGCTCCAATAAATTCCTCCTTCCCAACCAATTCCCAAGACCCTCAAAACACAAAAGGAAAGAACAAGAGAAGAAAAAGAAGAAAACTATGAAAAAACAATAACAATATGACACCACAAAGTAAGTGGAAAGGCCTTGCACCAGACACAATCAAAACCCATAATCAAGCTCAAAAAAATTAGAAAATATTGAAGGCACAAAACTAGCAATAAACACCATGACTCAATCCCCATGGGTTCCTAATGCTTCTAAAGGAAATCTCAACTTGAGCCTTCTTTAAGATTTCATGGTAGTCTTTTCTACAAGGAAATCCCCTACATCATACTACCATAAACACATAATTGTCAGTGCATAAATAAATATAACAATACACCAGTTACCTTACCTTATTGTACCCAACACACTAACCTACCAATGAACTCCTACATATATCATCTATCAAGGGACTCCATTCCCTTGAAGAATATAGGCATCACTGAAAACAAACTTAATATATAAGTCAAATACATGTTTAGTAATATAACATATATCCACATAATATTAGACAAAATCTAGGCTAAGAAGACTACCTGTATTCAAAGCATTCATTCATTTGGAATTGCTGCTTCCAAACATAGCCAAAGTAGTTCTCACCCAGTTCCTTTTTCTTTTACCTTTACCTTGTTGCAACTGAGTCTTACTATGTACTGTCACATCAACCAACAGATAGTTATTTAAACAAGTCAACTATTACCTTGTCACACTAATACTATGCATGCTTCCTTGCAACTGCTCACACATCTTAGTCACACATTCCAAATATCAAGACGTCATGTATATTAATTTGAAATGAACCTTTACCAAGATGAACACTCATGTCATAATATGCAATCAAATTATAGTCTTTAATCATAATACTACAACTAGCACCCGCTTGCATTCAAGTGCATATCAAATGTCTCAACACGTGTTAGTGCAACCACCTTAAAACACGATCATTTCTTCATGCAATTTTATAGACACATACTCATATCATGCAAGTAATGAGGCATTCAAACTAAAGATAGATGACATGATAAACACTAAGAACTCAAACACTAAATAGACAACATAATTAACCATTCAAACACCAAGTAGACGACATAAGAAAACTCATACCTAAATGTATCTCAGGGGAGGCTACCTTTTCTGAACGATATAAATTCACAACACATCAAATAAAACATAAATAAGGTCAAGATATCCATAACAGTAACTAGCTAATATATTCACATCATAAACTCATGAAAAATTTCCATTCACGCATAAAAATCACATGTGCACAGTCAGTCTAAATTAGTATGACATAGTATCACAATATATTAACTCATACTTGAATTTCATAACCATAATTATCTATATAGGTAAATAAAAATTAGCACAAAACATAATAACATCAAGAACTCAGTTGTAATGACCATAATCATTAGACATATGACCACAATGCATACAACAATAGGTTACTATCGTTCATGACTATCCGACACATTAACATATGACTAAAGTAATCAAATAGAATTTATCATACATGTAACCATAATAATAATAGAATGAAAAGCATATAAGTAACCATAATTCTTATAAAAACCATTAACCACATACCTACATGCTAAATATACAATACCTGTATGACGATCTGCTCTTACTGCAGGGTCTAGTGTTGCAACCTCGCTCTACCAATTTGCATCTCCTACTCTATCTTGTTCAACCCATTAACATCATAACAACCAACAACATCCTGATGGCACAAAATACATATAATTACCTCACAATGCATCTCTTACCTACTATACATGCATAACCATGACCATGGCAATGCATGCATAACAACATATAGATATTGGCATGCATAAAAAATGCATATACAACTAACATGCATGCATGCAAACGACACCCTAACAACAACAACATAAACTCTACATTTTAACACAATTGTAACAATGATCATTACCATGCATACATAACAAACACAATTACAACCTACATGCATGCATGACAGCAGATTCTGCCCATCCACTCCAAATGTTGAGCCATGCTTTGATACCACTCTATAACACCCTCCTCCAACATTTACCCCAGTTAACCGTTTTGTTGGGGTAAACATGTGATGAGAGGCTACTATGATGTGATTCAAGTCTCCATGTATAGTTAAGGAAGTGGAACTAACAAAACCAAGCTATTATGACCTTCCACACATGCTACATAACCTTCAAGAGCCAACCAACCCTTCTAGGTGACCATCCCCTGAGATAACTTGACATTTCATTGATTTGGACCCCCAACTTCTCCTATTTCAAGCCAAGCATGTGAATGAGGCTTTCTAGTCAATCCCCAGTAAGGCATGACAATAAATGTGGACTTTTTCAGCTAGTTGTGAGCCAACGACCTTAGATTATGTGTCACTTTTTTAGGGTCAGGGTTCAAGCCATTACCGAAAAGTTCTTTTAGAAATGATAAATGACAACATAACAAAGGTAAAAATGCAAACACTCAATCAATGAATTGACTGGACCCATACTAGCCATGACATAAACTTCATTAAACGTGTCAGAAATACACAATCTACAGGTCATAACAATAGATCTAAGCATATGGGTCTCATACTTATTTGAGATTCATAAAGAAGTATTGTTGCCATATCACAATAGTTTTATTATCATCTATTAGGTCATATATGATTGTACATTAATTTTCTAATTAAAAAATGATGAGAGCCATACATCAAGTCTGTCATAAAACATACTCATAACTAGTATATAACTAATATAAATAACAAGGATATTGCAACCATAAGAATCACATATGAACCAATATAATTACCCATGAAATACCAAGGAGAAGAATCAATTATTATTGAATGAAAAATATAACTAGGTATGGGACTTCCATGAACCACTTGAACATAGATTGGCTAAACCAAATATTTCCTTCAACCAATCACCCCTGCACCATATTCCAAGCATGAATGTGGGACTCAAAACCAAACCAAACTAGGTTTCCTCAAGCATTACCACAATCCTCACCAGATCAAGAGGCCCTAAACAAGCATGGATGCCACTGGATTTATTCACCTACACCATGAGGAATTTTCATGTCTCCCGGTCTCTAGGATTTACTGTACATCCCACCATACAATGGTTGAGGATTCCTAGGCCAAATCAAGGCTCCACCCTCAAAGCTTTACCATATATCCCACCATTCACCGATTAAGGATTCCAAGGCCTGATCGAGGGACACACCTCTAAGATTTACCGTATATTCCTCCATTCATTGGTTGAGGATTCCTAGGCTCATCGAGGCACACAAAATTTGGCTTTACAACAATCCTAGTTTAGTCTAAGGAATCCTAGGCCTTGTGTTCTTTCTTTAAGAGACCACCTCACTTAGTTTCGAAACCATCCAATAATCCAACTCAACCAAATACAAGAGAACCCATCACACCATGGCTATTTGAAATGGAAAAGGCAAGGCTAAAGAACATTGTCACACTTGGAAAATCCCATGCCAGAGACAATAAGAGAACCAAATACACACATGCATGTGCCCCGCATGCCAAATGTAGCAAGGAAATCACACAGGAAAATTAATACTTGCGAGTAGTCCCACTATAGCTGTTAGGTCATACTCTTCCTTTCCTGATCTTTTCTTTCCTTTTCCTTCTTGGTCCTTCCTCTACCTTCCTTGATCCAATGCTAAAGTGCTCCAAGAATTCTCTAAGTTTCCAAGAGTGAGAGAGAGAGCTCCAAAACTGAACTGAGAAAAGGTTACCAATTGATCCTCAGGAGCCTTTATATTAATGATGCCTCTAATTTATTCAATTGTCCATTATTTTCCTTCATTTTCCTCCTCACATGCAACCTGTGACCTTTCACCTTCCTTTTCTCCTAATTTCCATTATTTTCATAAATAAAATTCCAATTAATGGCTCATGCCTTTCCAAATCCTTTGCCATTTCCTTTTCCAATTTCCCTTAGCCATAATAAACCAAATTAACACCCACATTAGTATGTTTTTCTCAAGATTCAACTTGGAATATGTGTCCCATGACCTTGCTCTTATATTTTTTTACGTGATTTTTTTACCAAGGCTATCACAAAAGTCTTCCTACCATCACCCTTATTCTGCTTCTTAGGTTGAAATCCATGTCCTCTGCTAACTGCATCGAACTTCTTGTAAGGTGCTATTTTCTCCTTGTAACTTGCATCCTGAGGTATTCCTTTCTTTTTAGGCCACCTTCCTTTAGTCTTCTCATTACCTTTCCAACTCATCTTAAGCTCAGACTTGTGCTTAGAATTCTCATAAAAATGATTCAATTCCAGATGAAATATTCCAATCACTGAGGGTCATCATACTCAATCCAATCTTTAAATGCTAAAGGTGATCCACTGATGAACTTTTGGACCTTTGTCTTCTCATACTTGTGGTAAGGCACATACCTCAACAAATCAAAAAACTTAGTCGTATACTCTTCATTTGTCATAGAACCCATCTTTAATTCAAATAATTCCTTGGCCTTCCCATCATAATATCTATAAGACGAGTACTTCTTCCTGAAGAGATTTTTAAACTCATGCAAAATAATATTCTCTACCATGATGCCTGTGACACACTTCACATCTTCCCACCAGATATCTTCTTTTCCCTTGAGACTGAAAATAACTATCTTGAATTTCATATTTTATGAATAATCATTCAATTCGAAGAAATTCTTCAATTCAAGTAGCCATACTTTTGCATCTTTTGATTTATTCAATTCCCCATCAAAATTAGGAGGCTTGGATTTCTTGAACTCTTATATAAAATACTACTTTTCACTCATCCTATAAGTATGCTAGTGGCAATGATGATGATATCTCTTAGAACTGAAGCTAGAATAAAATCCATGAGTGCTAACCCACCTGTTAGGTGTATCCAAATATATGTCACCTCTGATTGTACCATCTTTGTCTAACCTGTATCATGATCGAGACCATCTACCATATGCTCCATTAGTATTTTCCTCCTATCCATGGTTGATCCTCAGTTGTCCCTACTTCTCCAAATATGAAAGGATCTAAAGGATGACTACATTAACCTCTACTTTCTTTTCTTGTGCTCTAGCAAGCCTTTCATGTGCCTCAATCAACCTTCTATTATCTTCCTTACAATTTCTGATCGCTACCTTCAAAATTCTCAACTTGTTTTCTGAATAAGGAGAGTACCCTTCTCCTTGCTTCCCAACTGACCTTTCACATTCTATATAATTTGCATCAGGCCTATAAGGAGGGTCATGTGAACTATAGTCCACCATTCTACTCTTCATATTTGATCTTTTATCTCTTTCCAAATGTCATGTTAGATAAACCAAATAGAGGTGTAATTAAAATCGTACCTTAGAGTATTTCAGGGGAGGCTATCTTGTCTACACAATTAATCCAGATTAGCATGATATAGATAAATAATAACATCAACATATCAACACCGTGCATGATAACACAAAACTGAAATAATAACCACCAAAATGCATGCATAGTAGACACATACACAATTAATATGCATGCATAAAAAACACATTTAGCCCGTCCAGTCCAAGTGTTTGAAATTGGAAGCTCTGATACCTATTTGTAACCAACACTCCCACATTTACCCACTTTGACAAGCTCTCCAGGGTAATCATGAGCTAAGTGTCACTATGATATGACCCAACCTCCAAGTTCTAGTTATGGAAGTGGGGTCTACAAACCAGAAGTAAACTGACATCTCTTAGAGACTACAGATCACTCAAGATGCTACCAACCACCTTAGGTGATCAATCCTTGAGATGGAACTCTTTTTCACTATGTTTACTCCCCAAACATACCCTTGAAATACCATGCATGTGGTTATGAGGTTTCAACTGCACCCATAATCATGTCTGCAGGAGGTTATGACCCAAATTCCTCAGTTTAGTGCATGTGGTCACGAGATCTATGGAAATTTTCAGGTTAGCCTCCATACCACTGCCCATATCTACTTATAATTTTCTAGAATCATGAAAATGATGATAATAATGCTAAATGATTAAATCTTTAGCAAGATCTTGACCAATACATGCCTAATGAAAGATAGCCATTTTTTCAAACACCTGACAAACATATAAGCTACAGGTCATTAATGCATATATGATCATAAAATTCTGAACTTCATTTGAGAATCACCAAGAAGGCTCAATTCCCTCTCAAGGTAGCTGCAATAACACTTTTTAGGCCATGCGTTCATCAACCATCCAATAACTTATCAAAGCATGAACAAGAGCCCTGGCTAGAGCACATCATAAAACTAGGCATATAACCAACATATAACTAGAATGGAAACTATGACAAATAAACTATAATATCACCATAATAACCAATACAAGTGGTCATAGATCATAATAGGAAAATAAATCATTTTAACATATGAAAATGCCAACCAAGTTAGGGACTTCTGCATACCTCTTGACTATAAATTGGGTTGAACCAAGTCTCTCTTCTAGCTAATCACCCCCACACCATATTCCAAACATGAATGTGGGATCATAAGGGTTAAACTAAAACAAAACCAACCAGTTCTTCCAAAGGCAAACCACCTCAACCCTCAAACACAATGATTTCACCTATATAGTCTAGAAATCACTAACATCAATCAAATTTCTATCTACCCAAACTGTCAAAGGCTCCAGGAACTAGTAACTCAACCCACAACATCCAAGTAACCTAAGCTATATTAGGCCTCCATAGCACTTTTCCCATCTCAGAGGCTCCATGGATTAGTAAACCAACCCACAACGTCCAAGGAAACCAAGATGTTTGAGGTCTCTAGAGAATTGTCTACAACCCACATCCATAGGAAACCTAAGAACCAATCAGAAAATCCAAATGGGGAATCTACCACACCATGACTATCTAGGAAACGATAAGTGAAGGCTTACACCACAGTAAATCCAGGAAAATATCTATGTCAATGAAATAACACAATCAAGGAACCACATGAATATACCATGCATCCGGAAACTAGTAAGGAGATCACACATGCAACTTGTTACCTTCAAAGTAATCCTATTGTAGCTGCTGATCCAACTGTCTCCTCACACTTCCTTGCTTTCCTTACTTGTTTTCTCCAAATCCAAGTGAATGCTAGAGTGCTCCAAGCATACTCTAAGAATTCTCTAAGTGTGGTAGAGTGTAAGAGAGCCAAATGTTAAACTAATAAAAGCGATCCACTATTTCCACTATTTCTTAAATGCCTTTTTATTATTGATGCCTCTTTTTCCTTCATTTTCATCTAATTTCACTTGCATGCATATTTATGTCTATTCACCTTCCTTTTCTCCTATTTTCCTTTATTTCCTTAATTAAATCCCATTTATTGTCTCTTTTCCTTTTCTAATTTCCATACTCATAAATAAACCACAAGTGATGCCCACTATAATCTTTTCCCACCATTCAACTTGGAATACATTTCCCATGTCCTTGGTTTATTTTATTTACATGGAAAATCAACCAGGGGTTGTTACACATTCATTCATATTCATATATATTGATGGTTCTACATTGTGGATGTTTGTTTTGATGTATATGCTATGCATAGCTGAATGGCTAGTGAGCCTGATTGTGTAATTATTATGTTGTAGCGCATGGCACCTTTTGCTTAAAGAGTAATATAATATGATGGACAATTGGGTTGATCCTTATGATTTGAGTTATTATCTAAATGCATGTTTATGTTTATGGCATATTATGGTATTGTGGATTTAATTCTTAGTTGTGGCTCTGAGTTCTCATGACTTTTTGGAATGGTTTGGTTATTTGGCAGTCTATTAATGACCATAGCCTTAGTATTTCATTTTGTTAAGGAACAATGTCTGATATTATGAATGTTGTCACTAATGGCTCAAATTATAAGTCCTTCTTACTCCATGTGTGTTGTCGTAGGTGACCCTTGTATGACTTGGTGAACTGAAGGGCTCGAAAATCCTACGTTATACACAATTCTAGGAATGTTGAAGTGTTTGTCTCATGGGATTCCAATGTCATAGGTCATAGATACTCCTGTCAGTCTCTAGAAACCTAGTTTCAGCAATCACCCATTATCATCTTGTGTGATACTTCACCCGACCTGTGGTAGGTGTTGAAAGGGTTAATGCTGAGTGGGTTTTTGTTGGCACTGCGTATCAATTCTCGGGTCTGTCAAAATCTCGCGCAACAACAAAGAGGGAATGAAATTACACTAGAAAAGGACCAAGTAGCTAAAAAAACCAATTTGAATTACTCATAAAATCTTGTATGTATTATTTCTTGACATGAATACACTTAAATAATTGTTGATGAGAGGGAACCAATCAACACTAGGTAGGGGTTATGTAGTGCATGCACATTAGAAAATAGAAAATTATTTTCCTAGATTAGCTAGTAGCCTTAAAATAAGTCAAGAAACTATAAATTAGAGTGAGAGTCTAAGATAGATTAGCTAAATATAAATGGAGTAAAAAATAAGTTAAAATTGAAGTGTAGAGTCCCTCATGCAACTTCTAACTCATAAATAGCAAAAAAAATCCAAAAATAAGACTGAAAGTCAAATGATAAGGTTGGTATGTGAATGGATCAAAGGAAAATAGCTCGAGTGGTAGCTAAAGGGTTTAATTCCCCCTCCACTCGGGTTATGTTCTCCAAAGACATGTTAGCCTGGGTGGAAAAAATTTGAACATGTTGAAAATCATGATGAGTAATTCCTATAAGCCTAAAGGGGCAAGAAAATTTGAATATCTTGACATTGAGGTGAATAGTGGTAGTTTTTGTGATTCTACTTTGGGTCTTTTTCCATAATATTCATTCCAAGTTTCTGCTTCACTAGTTATCATTGAAAAAAAAGGTTGGTAGGTGAATGGATAAGGTTGCAGATCAGGTAGTCTCCCTAAATAAGAGAGGGAATACACATTATTAATTAGGGACCTTGGGGATAAGGTAATGCACAATAATGGAGAGGAAATCACAATGTTATTACCTAGTTAGTTCCTGATCACTACGACACATCATCCTAGGTGGCATCCACTATTAAAAATAGACTTACTAAAAATAGGAAAAAGCTAAAAAAAGGCGATATTGAATGGTAGGGAGTGTCTAGTAGATGAAGAAAAGTGGTCATATGTGGATCTAATGTTGGATCAATATTTTGGGCTATAATTTTTGGGATTTTTGTAGAGGAGCACTTCACAAAAGGGCACTGCGTAGGAAGGTCAGCCAAGGGTCAGTGCACAAAAAGTATAGAGAATAAGGAAATATATTAGACTTATTTTGTGAACAACATAAACTTACTAGAAGAAAACTAATGTGTAAATTTAGTAATTAAGTAGTATACAATTTGAATCAATCATATTGGCCAATAAATGAAACCTGAGCGTGAATTTTAGTGAAGCGAGGCAATTTTGGCATGGTTCACAAAAATGCATGCCCAACCTTCATTTCAAGGCTAAATTGAATGATTCAACTTGGAGAGTATTTTTTTACCCATAAATAACATTAATACAACTGAAGCATTCTAATTTAATGATTTGAAGGTCAAACTTATTGTATATGGAAGTGCTGGAGAAATAACAATTCACAGTGTCGTCCCAAAAGTGTCAACAATTTGTGAACATTAAAAACTTACTTGAAGAAAATTAGTGTGTAAAATTAGTAATTATATAGTGTACAATTTGAATCAATTAGATTGGCCAAGAAATGAATCTTGGGCGTGCATTTTAGTGAAGCAAGGCAATATTTGCCTACTTCGCAAAAATGCACACCCAACCTTCATTTCAAAGCCAAATTGAATGATTTAACTTAAAGGGTATTATTTTACTCATAGGTAACATTAATAGAATGATTTTTTTCTAATTTAGTGATTTGAAGGTCAAAGTTAATGTAAATGAAAGTGGTGCAACAACCGCAGTTTACATTGTCACCCCAAAAGTGTCAACAATTTGTGAACAAAAAATAATTATTGGAATCAAATTAGCATGTATAAAAATTACTCATTAAATAATATACAATTTGAATCAATTATATTGGCCAAGAAATGAAGCTTGGGCGTGCATTTTAGTGAAGCAAGGCCAAATTGAATGATTCAACTTGGAGAGTATTTTTTTACTCAGAAGTAACTTTAATACAATTAAAATTTTCTAATTTAGTGATATAAAGGTCAATGATAATGCTAATGAAAGTGTTGCAACAATCACAATTCATGGTGTCTCCACAAAAGTGTCAACAATTTGTGAACAACAAAAACTTACTGGAATAAAATTAGTGTGTAAAATTAGTAATTAAATAATATACAATTTGAATCAATCATATTGGCCAAGAAATGAAGCCTAGGCGTGCATTTTAGTGAAGCAAGGAAATTTCGGCCTACTTCACAAAAAATGCACATCTAACCTTTATTTCAAGGCCAAACTGAATGATTCAACTTAGAGAGTAGTTTTTTACTCATAAGTAACATTAATACAAATAATGTTTTCTAATTTAGTGATATGAAGGTTGAGGTTAATGTAAAGGAAAGTGCTACAACACTCACAGTTCATAGTGTCCCCCTAAAAGTGTCAACAATTTGTGAACAATAGAAACTTACTAGAAGAAAATTAGTGTGTAAAATAAGTAATTAAATAATATACAATTTGAATCAATAAGATTGGCCAATAAATGAAGTCTAGGCATGCATTTTAGTGAAGCAAGACAATTTTGGCTTGCTTCACAAAAATGTACGCCCAACCTTCATTTCAAGGCCAAATTGAATGATTCAAATTGGAGAGTGTTTTTCTACTCATAAGTAACATTAATACAATTCAACATTTTTACATTTTCACATATATATTCATGTTTTTCAAGAATAATCCAAATTGCATGAATTTCATAAGGTAAAAGGCAGGGTTTGTCTGCCACAAATAAATGCACACCAAGACCTTGTTGACATAGGCATTTCACACCTATATCAACAAAGGAGGAATAACCTACGTCGAGACTCTTTAATAGCCCAAGCCATTTGGTATAGCTACCCTCAACGGATTTATAGGCTATATTAGCCTTGAATCCTTTCTTCATGTGAAGGAGTGAATCCCAGGAAACTAATCCTAATCTAAACTAAGGTTATCCTATACTAATCTAAACTAATACTATAATATGTATGGTTAAATATGAATTAGAAGTTAATGATTAGTTTAAATATACAAGTGAAACAATAAAATAAAAACAATCCAACTTGATATCATTATCGAGAAAATGGGACTTTATGTTTCACCAACAAGCTCTCCCGATATACTAATTCTAAATAATATATGTTATTTATAAAATAGAATCTAAAGAGGTTAAATATAATACAAAAATATATTATTGAAATGTATGCTAGAGGAACAAAAATAAAGTGTTATGATACAAGAAATGTATATAAGTCGCTAACCAATAGGGGATTGACATGTTTCCTGGGCCACACGTGTCCTAGAAAATTTCTTTATAAAGGCCAAGAAAAATTAATTCTCCACCATTTCCTTTGGAACCGTTCATTTCTCACTCGCACATTTGCCCCAAGACTTAGTTGAGTACATTGATTTCTCAATGCAAACCAAAGAATTCGAATGCCAGTTTTATTCTTAGCACAATTACAACCTCTGTGAGTCATTTCTAAGTCGAAACATCTCAGGATTAAGGTTTTACAACTAGAAGTTGCACACTCTATGAAAGTCCCCTTCCTGGACAACGAAATCTTGTTTTGAACAATACTAAACCTTAGGATAAAGTCCCAATTCACAGGTTATAGGTAATTGTAAGGCTAGTTTTGGCTAAAGCGTCCAAAGTTTAAGCTTGAATCCACCTGTAAACCCTAAAGCTTTATTGCCTGTGTGCAACCATTTCTCCAAGACCATAAAATTTTGAAAAGCGTTTCCCCATTTGCTACCCCATCTCCTTCTTACACCTGGCATGCTCTTACCTAACTCTTAAATCCCTAGGAACCCCCTAAGTTCACTCATCAATATTTGTCCCTTGGTCGTAATATACTTTCTCAATGGCCACATCTTCGACCAAAAGCTCCATAGATGTCCAAACTAAAGGAAAAGTAAAAGAATCAGATATCTTGGATGAGCTTACCAATGTGCCATCATCATCCACAACACACCCACTATAGCAACTAATGCACTATTATCCATGGCCTAGATATTGGCCAAGAGAGAGAAGTAAGGCAATGCCTAACCAAGAGAGAGATAAAGAGCTATCAACACTAAATATGAAGAGGCCCACCCCACAAGCTAGTAGATTCCTCAAGAAACTTCTGGAAGAAGTTCGTTATTGTACAATTGGCAATCTTGTAAAACAACTAGGTGGTATTTCAAATACCACTAGTGGTTTAGAGCAATGTCCAAGTTCTCGAGTGCTTATGTGTAGGCCTCATTTTGAAATTGAAAAGGAGGGAGAAATCTTGGTTGTAGGGGAAACTCTGCAATTTCTTTTTAGTGAATTGCTAGGAGGTCTTGAAGCTATCTTGAGGCAGAATTTTGCAGTAACTCTTGCATTGTATATAACTTCTTATCATGTATTTTCATACCCATGTCATGTTTTGAAGTTTACTACTAATTAAATACAAGTTTAAGCAATTTCCATTACTCTTTGAGTTGTGAACCTGATTTGTTATGTGAATTGTGTAGAATTGTATGAGAATTATTAACTGAAATAAATCATGGCATTAGTATGATGGTTTATTTTGGTTTCGAAAGACCTATAAAGCTAGGTTGAATACTATCTTGGCTTTCTTGTTTTTTTTTTACAAGGGTTTTAGTAAATAAAATGGTAAATTTCAAAATTGTTAGATATTTCCGGAATTGCATTGTGTAATATGGAAACCATCAACCATCAGGAACCAATGAGAGTCTTGTCAGTAAATGAGTGTTGGAGAGCCTTTTATAGGAAAAAATATTGAAATGTAAGTCAATTGGTCTAATGGTCAATTGAGAATAAAATAACTATCACTTGTAAATTAAATAACGAATATATTTGACCAAGTATATTTTGTTGACCAACCGGAAATTGATTAGAATGGGATATGAAAAATGAATACGAAAGTTGAATCATAAATGAGTCTAAGAATTAGGCGAGATTAAGAATTGGGTGAGAAAGTTGTTATTTCAAATTTCAAATATAATAAAATAAAATCCTATTCATAAAAAGGGATTAAATAATTAACAAAAGAATAGATTAGAAATAAACTATTTATATTAAGAATTATATGAGAAAATAAATAATTGAAAA